>CABFWB010000094.1:391701-411898 GCA_902151455.1 Timema bartmani
AGGGAGGGAGCTGATGTAAGAAAGTGATCTACACATGCCACACCAGTTTTTTTATAGTATATCGTCCAGTGTAAGCAGGCATAGGTTCTGTTAAAATAAATGTTATGTTATGTTATGTTTCAAGTTGGAGACCACTTTATTTAAAAGTTTACAAAATTGATAAATAGCAAAGAAAAAAACAAAATAATTGACCAACCAAGAAAATCTGGGTATGAAATAATTTTATATTTAATTATGAATTAATGTATGTTTATATTTAATTTAAATTGTTTTTAAAATAGCCTTCTTAGCTTACGTTAAATTTACTTTAATAATTAGGAGCCTACGCTTTTCTTAAATGAGATACTAATTTGGAATTATGGTTACTTAAGATAATGAAAATACAGATATATGTTTTTTAAATATGAATTTCTCAGTATTTTTAATGTTCTGTTTTAATCTTATGGTCAAATATATTTTATAAGCTTGTATTAAACCAGCCGACCACCTAATCGGGTAGTTATCATACTAATGTATGCTTATAGCCCGATCAGGTTCTAAGACGCAATGAGAAAATAAATCTATGTATAACTATATTCCAGTGTATTAATTAAAATAAACATTTAATGGTGACGTATGTTGTACTTTGATTGAACATCAACTAATTCGTAATTAATTCGATGAGCATTCAAATGTTGTATAGTTAATAAAAAACAATATACCACATGTGCGCGGATGAACAAATCTTTAAGAACAAAGTAATTTTAGTCTTGAAGAAAGTAAACCTTCTCCAAGATGAAGGGTGAAAAAATTGAAAGAAGATTCAGGAAGGGGGAAAAAAATCTCCCCTACAACACGAACTAATTAGAATTTTCAATGGTCATTACCACGGATGTAAAAAAAAAACTAGGAGTGAAAATATTACAATCCAAGCTAATCTTGAGCCCTCATTTAGCTGGATTTCCCCGTCACCTTGTTTTCACTGACGTTTACAATTTTTATACCTCATTTCAATTTTCTTTCTTCAGTCTTAAAAGAAAAATCTTTTTCTTTATATCTTATTTGATTTTCGTTTTTGAGTTTGGTCTTGTGATTTAGAAGTTACGAAGGCAATTAGAACACTGGCAAGTCACTAATTCATCCTAAATAAAATAAAAAAAATGCAATATTTCCAGAACGGGTAGTAAGACGTGGTGCTAATAATAATAATAATAATAATAATAATAATAATAATAATAATAATAATAATAATTCCATTGGGTCTATCATAACTTTACGCTACTACTAGTCTGAATTATTTCTAGCATTTTTTTTTTTCTTTTGTGGGGAAAAATACTGTTTTTTTCTTCTTTTTTTTGGGGGGGGGGAAAAATACTGTTTTTTTTCTTCTTAAAACTACATTTCAAAGTAATAAAAAAATATTATTTGTTCATATAAAAGTTTCACGTATTTATTGAAGTTTTAAGGGTTTGGCAGGAACACTTTAATAAAATCGCTAAATTGGTTGATAAAACTATTAAATTATCGTGAAAGGTATTCAAAAATATTTGTTTTGGTACTAAGAATTTAAATTTTCATAAATAACAGTAATTTTTTTTACAAAAAATAAATACAATGCAAATGTTAGAATATTAAAAACAAAAATGGTAGTTGATGTCTTGAGCATTTTTCTTGCATAGATTATTTTATTCATTAATGCCGACAAAATCCTGCCTAAACTCCCGGTCGAGTGAAAGTTATTTCTCCCGGACCAACGAGCTAGTAAGTTAAATACTGTCTGTTCAGCGTAGGAATTGTTTTCTGAAAGGCCTTTTTCCCTACCAGAAGCTATTATATAGTAGGATATTGGTAAGGAAAAAAGACCTTTCAGAGAGTAATTCCTACCGTGAATGGAGTATACATACATTTAATAGGGAAATTACATGTAAAAAAATAGCGTGGGTTTTTTAAAAGTATATGTGCTATGTTTCTAAATATTATATCTAATTTAACACATATATATTATACATACATAATTTAATAAGGCCATTGCCAATAATTGAAATTACTAGAAAACCGCTGAACCGATTTTGACAAAGGAAGGCTCATTTTAAAAGTTCGGGTTGGAAAAAATAGTAGCTTCCAACGAAAACCTATTTTCCTAGTGAATTTCCAGCTTCTCTGTTGTGTGCGTAGTTGCTCATCTGTCAATCATTATTTGTTTACATCACCATGGAAACCATGATTTGTGAATGAATGTATTTCGGTAAATAAAATATGTATCTTAAATTAAAATTAATAACAACTCAATTCCTATTTAAGTGGTGTTGTGCAACAAATAGATAAAGATCTGGGAGAGGGAATGTGAAGGTGGAAACTATATACGTTTTGATTAGAATAAAACATCGAAAATTACAAATTTATGTGAAGTTGATAGGCTTTGACGAGTAAACATTAACTATAAAGTCAAGTTAGGCCTCATTACATAGAACTTTCCCCAATAAAAAGTTTTGAATACATTTTAGCGCGATAATCCACAGCATCGCTGCAACGTTACACTATTCTAATATAAGTCCATACCTTAATTTACATAATTCTAACGCACTCATTTACTAATAGAATACTACATGTCAATAAGTTTTAAATTTTAAATAAACATCTACTTGAATCGGTGAATACGTAGGTTAGTATCTGGTAGCCTATAGTTGGCCGGTGACGGGGAGGCTGAGGTTCGTATCCCTTCCAGGCTTACCGAGGGTGTTTTTCATTAAATGGTTTCCCTCTCTCTCCCCACGCGAGTGAGGGGTAATTTGATATAAATTCCGCCTATATCATCATTACCCTCTTAGTTTAAATGTACGGATCACCCGGATAGGTAAGAGGTGTGCAAAAAAACAACCAAACATCTTCAGCTTAATTTAAATTAATTTAAAAATGATACCTAGACACGGTAATCTAACCCGGACATTTGGCTTAGTGTGATACACATGTTCGCTCATATTTATCTGACAATTTACACACGTCCATCACAGAATAAGCCATAAACTATGAGTGAAGAACTACCCTAAGCACGGGATAGCTCAGTGGCAGAGCATTGGTGTGTTAAACCAAAGGTCCTGGGTGTCCAGGTGTCATTTTTCATCTCGTTTAAATTAGTTGAAATGTGGTAAACTTTTTACAGACAGTGCCGTAATTACAATGAGTTTCAACATGTGTGTTGATAATCTACAACTAAGTTATAATTAAATTTGATATTTTTTTATTTTCTTGAAATGAAATTCATACATTTTAAATACCAACGAACCCTGATTTCACAGTCCCAGATTTTTTTTTCTGTATTATAGACTTATTTCTCGAACACTTAGCGTACACACACACACACACACACACACACACACATACATGAGCGAGACTCTTCGCATCAAGATTCTACAGTTCATACCTGCATTAACTTTTCTCACAGGAAACAAAAGAAAATAAGACGATCCCTACTCTGTTATATTCTTCATTCTTATTTTTAGTTGTATTTCACCGAGAAAAAGTTTGCATGTCTCGGAAGAAGGTAAAGGGCATGAGTTTTTTTGGGGGAGAGAGGGGGGCAGTGAGGAGAGGGTAGTAAAGGGTGTAAGTGAAGCAGGCGGTAGGGGGTCAAGTGAAGCCTGCATACGAAGTGGGAGCGGAGGAAGTCGTCATCATGAATGGCGCGAGTCGACTGAAACAAGAAACTGGAAACAAAGGAACGAAGTAAAAGTTTCTCGAGGGAGTGAAGTGGGACGGGGGGTACCAAGAAAATGTTGGTTCTTAAGGAACATTTCAAGTGAGGGCTCTTATATAGAGGGTGTCACCCGAGCGCCGGACAGAGTCGCATTGATCCTACATCAGTGGTCGCATAATCTAAGGCATCATTCTCACAAGAAAGGGAATTTCCATTGACTGAGTGGTCAAGGTTTAAATCCCATTAAGGTTTACTGAGTATTTTTTACCCTTAATGGTTTCCCACCTGAACTCCATGAAAATTTGGGCACATTTCTCATAAAAATCTACCTTTATCATCCCTATTTATTAGTGTAAAATATGTAGCTAGCCCAAATGGGTAGTAAGACATGTTTAAAAAAAAATAACCAAGAAATCTCTCGGAAGCCTTTGTACAGTCAAATTATCATAGGAAGAGCCTTTTGACATTATAACAGCTAAGAAAGCTATTAAGTCTACTTTAAAGTATTCATACGTCAATTCATGTGATCTGCAGCTGTCACTTTTGAAAAATAGTATCAGATACCTACAAAATAAACCTAACAATATAATAAAATAATGTAAATATTGACCCCAAGAAATAAGTTTATATTTTCTAAAAGGCTAATTTGATCTGGAGCGTGTGCACTCAGTAAAAACCACCCTCAGTACAGCCAGTCAGCATTTGAACCCCAACCGTTTCGTCACAAACTATTCAGACAAAACGAACTTGATACCTTGGCTTGCATGCCCACCAATACTGGTATGATCGTGCTTACAACTCATTATATTTAGTAATCATCACATACTACGAAAACGCACTTAGTACCCAACACACTAGGACTGTCATAACAAGATCCCGAGTTCAAGTGTGTCCCAACATGTGTGTCCTAACATGTGTGTCCTAGCTTGTTTGTCCTAACATGTGTGTCCCAACAACTGCATCCCAAACTGTGTCCTAACTTGTTTGTCCTAACATGTGTGTCCCAACATGTATGCCCCAACACGTGTGTCCCAACATGTGTGTCCTAGCTTGTTTGTCCTAACATGTGTGTTCCAACAACTGTATCCCAAACTGTGTCCTAGCACGTGTGTCCTAGCTTGTTTGTCCTAACAACATGTGTGTCCCAACAAGTGTGTCCCAACATGTGTGTCCTAGCTTGTTTGTCCTAACATGTATGTCCAAACAACTGTATCCCAAACTGTGTCCTAACACGTGTGTCCTAGCTTGTTTGTCCTAACATGTGTGACCTATTATTTTAGCACCGTGTCTTAACACCTGTTCAGGCTATAAGCATATGTACTAATTACGCTAATGTGTTACGGATTAGGGAGGTTGAATTTAGAGGAAGAGTACTAGAATTTGCGTGGAGCGAGAGTGTAGAATAATTTATGAAAACCCACTCTCAGTACACCCGACAAGAATTCGAACCCCCATCCCCCTGTTATTAGCACTCTAGTATATTGTGAGAGTGACGCCTTAAACCAAGGTGATACCATTTTTTCATCTCAAGGGCCAAATATAATTATCAGTTTGTATCGCGGGCCGAAGATGTATTAAAGTAATCCCGTTAACTTAACATAGGCCTACAAACAACACTTAATAAACAGATGTTTTCAATATTATATAATAATTGTATTTTTTATTGATAGAATTTTTCAAATTTTACCACCAAAAATTAGTTTATTAATCTCTCATAAATGTTTTATGAAATATGCACGCACACATACTTTCACAGATGATCATTATATATATATATATATATATATATATATAATAATAATATATTAGAAATATCTATATATANTATATATATATATATATATATATATATATAATAGTAATATAGTAGTAATATATATATATAACTAATCAAATAAATGCATAATAAAATGCAATCATAACTTTTTAAACAAATATTTAAATTTGATCAATCAGCTATTTCACTGGTAAAATGAGTTAGTTTGTTTGTTTGTCTGTCATGAACTTTGTGCGATAGCTACCGCAAGCAAAGGGATGAAATCTTAAAATGAGTAGCGTAGCCCTTGTGCACAAACATGTGCACCTTGAAGATTACATTTTAAATTTTTGATTAGATTTTTAAAATTTATTAAAAACTGGGCCGGTCGAAATAAAATGAAGATAATTTTTTCCTGGTTGTTTGAAGCATAATAAAAGTGTTGCCCGGGGTGACCACGCAATGCATTGTATGGTTACCCCGGGCAAGGTCGGTTACTTTTGCTAGTTTTACATACAATACATGTATTACTCAAAATGGGCAATATAACTAAGTTTTTTGTGTGTACAAATGCAAAATTATTATGAGTCGAATCAATTATCATTTTTAGTATAACATTAAAACCAACGGAGAAGTATTTTTCTTAAATAATGATCCCTAATGTCGAACTAAAACTTTCTTATCCGAATAATGTTGTTAATAGTTTCAAACTTTATACAGTCATATTAAATAAAGTATTTAGGACAGAGGTAGGCATTTATACGTAAGTATAAGACAAACCTTCAAAGTAAAAAAAAAATTAGGAGTAGGGAGAGGGGGCGTGTACTGTTTTAAAATTCATAAAAGGAACATGAAAGTGTATTGAAATGTGAAGTGAGAAACAGTTTAGAAGATGCAAAACATTCTTGGAGAAACTTGACTTTTGCAACATACCACGGAAAGGTGTAGGAGCTCACAGGGAAGGTGTGGGGAGGGGGTTGAGAGGCTACATTCCTATGCACAGATGGCGGGAAAATCTACCCACGTTACATGGGCATGTCTCCTTCTTCTTCTTCAGCTGACATCTGGCTGCTGAATAATACTACTACCGCCAACACTTTCGTTTCATATAACATCTGGATAGCTAGATTATTAATGATATTTTGATAATTTAATGTGGAAGAATGTTCAAAATTTCGTTTTAGTTATATTAAAAATTAATGAAACATAAAATTCAGATCTCATATTTCAACATCACATTTTTATTTATGAGGGTGGAATCACAGAAGTGTGGCCGTTTCAAGAAAATATAAATATATTTATATTAGTCACCACATTTATCTTTAATGTTATTTGCAGACCTTTAGTGAAGCCCTTACTGCAGGGAAATATGGAAACTACTTTTGTTTGGCTGATTCCCTTTATATAGATAGCGATATACGATATAATTGTGTTTTATATACTTGATATTATGGGAGACTATGGTTTATTACATGGATTTAAGTATGCATTTATGAAAAGTAGTTTTAATAGACTGTGTAACTCTCGCCCTTCCTAAATGTTTATACCATATATCGCAAAATATTCATGAAATTTACTTTGATTTCATTAGGTAGTAATAGACGTAAAAATAATACTTATTTAATTTTTTTCAATAAATATTCCTAAGATTATTTACTGTCGATAATATATTTCATTCTTTAGTTAGTAATAAAAACAATTCAATATACTTTAAAATTAATTTTCTTTCGAAAAATAAAAATATTATATAATGTACATAACATAATCCTGAAAGATTTTTATGATGATTGAAATAATTTATTGTGAAAGGAGGTGTACCACAATTCATTACCAATCACACGTATTCTCACTGTTTACAAAAAATTAAGTTTCTCCTGGATAAGCTACCAAGATAAAAGGTTAAATTGAAGTCACGATCAACTTAAAGTTAACTTAACGTAATTCAAGAGTGATGTATTATCCTCATGTTTTACAATTAAATCCAAAATGTTGCAATTGACTTAATGTTGACGTTACGTTCAATTAAAAGAGAACTTTCAAGTTACGTTATGTTAAGTTACGTTAAGTGTACCACGTATTCTTATCAGCCAATATTTTTGAGAGCACCAACACGGCTTTCTAGTAACCCAATTGTGTATTAATAGTGTACTGAAGAATTCTGCGGTGTGGTTCGTGAAAATAAAAGCGTATTGGCCTCTTCTAGCATTTTATTGTGTAGCTTCAGTGAACTTAGGTTGTAAGTACTTGAAGCATAAACAGCCCTAAGTGCTAGAGTTACATTTTAGTGAACAATTTTCAAACAATACAAATTCATTGGATGTGTTTTTCTCGTGTGTTTAGGTTAGGTTATCTTTGCGTTGAGTCCTGATAACACACAATGCACTCTTTCTTTACTCTGATTGGTCGTCTTACCTTGAAAGATAACACTATGACCTTAATTTTCACCATGGTAGAACCCATCAAGGTAAGCTCACTATATTTCAGGGTAAACGGAAAAAAGTAACTTTAAAATAAAATAGACTTTTTTTTACCATATCTACGTTATGTGAACGTTAGATTACATTGTTTTTATTTGTCGAACGTGATCTCAGAATTATAATTATTACGATTTGTAGGTGTTTTATCTATCCAAAGGGCCGTAGTATCATCCAAATTTGAGTGCTCCATAATATCTTATAAATAGCTTCCATTTATATCCTGAATTTTCCTCTTCTTTCCTTGTTTGAAGTAATCCATCAGTTGGATTCGAGGTCTTCCACCTTGCCTTCTATGACGTCACTCAGTAAAACATTTATTATCATAATGTGACCCATTCAGTTGGCCTTTCTCCGTAGAATCACCTACAAAATCATTCTCTTTTAATTTACGTTTATTTAGAACTAGTTCATTAGTCACCCATCTGTCCTTTTTATCCTTTCTACTCTCCTCAAGCACCATATCTCAAAACTTTCCAAATATTCATTCTCCTTTTACCTCAGGGTCAATATCTCTTTTCCATTCAAAGCTATGCTCAATATGTAGCATTTTACCAGTTGGTTCTTCATATTCAGGCCCAGTTTGATAGACAGTTTGTATATTTAATGAATGGGATGTCCAAGAAATTAGCGCTCACAAAATGTTTATTTTATACTGACGTCACTGGGCCTCGTTCCGACCATCAGCGGGCGGGTATTCCTCATTCCTACAACAAGCACGAAGTCGACCCAACTTTAGCCCCAGACACATTCCAACAAAACACATAAAGTTCCTTATCTTGGTGGGAAGCAGGGGGAGGGGGGATTCAGCCGTGTGCAAAGGACCCGGTACTTGAAACATCGTCCCGGGCGCGGTGACAAGAACATTAGTAGGAAGAGCAGCAGCATGAGGTGTGCATGCATGTGTGGTTATCAGCTTGTAACGGAGGGGGGCGACAGAGTGGAAATACCGCGCCCGCTAAGACGGTACGTGATTCACATTTCAGATGATGGCAGTTGGAGGCCACTGCGTATTACCGCTAAACGTGTGTCGTCTGCTTCACTTCTGCGTTTCATACGTCTCTTTGGCACGTTGGAGAGCTACGATCAACGGGGTGTTATATAGAGGACGCGTCTTTTTTCTTTTTTTTTTCACTTCACACACGAAATTAATTACCTGAGGTCATTTTATTTACGTCATAGTCTCGAGTGTTCGAGATGAACGATAATGGACCCATCTTGAACTCTCGAGAACCATATTTATACGGACCAGTCGGAAAAAATTAAAATAGACCCCCCTACCTACATATTTGTAATTATTAAAAGTATTTACTACCCGCTTAAATGGCCGAATGTTCTAAGGCATCACGCTCGTGTTGGACTGGTCTGCTGATGACGGGAAGATTGGCGTTCAAATACCTGGTAGGCCTAATGAGGGTAGTTTTTCCTAAATGGTTTCCCACTCTCCTTCCACGCAAATTCGGGTATTACCTCTAAAATGTGTCCTTCCTCATCCCTACCTCAATAGAGTAGTTATCGTGCGTATAACTTGAACAGGTAGTATATACGCGGTTGTAAATGAAAGTATCTACATAGGCCTAATGTATAATTACTTTCTCTCGACACCTAGTAAAGAAAGTACTGTGATTTTCAAAATAATCGAACTCAAGATTTTGATAAATGTTGACGTTTCATGACCCCTGAATTCAAAAAAGTTGTTTTCGCAATGCCGTTTGTCTGTCCGTCCGTATATACCTCGGGCAAGAGCCAAAACTATTTTACCGATCGGGCTGAAACCTGGTATCTGGGGTTTTCATAAGATCCTCCAGAGAGATTTTTGGAATTAGATATCCAACCCTAAATTTAAGTGTAGTTTACTGAAGCGCCAAAAGAGAAAAAATCTAATTTCTTAAAATTCGCTCTGACGATTTTGATTAAATATTATATCTAGACACGGTTTATTACTATAAACAAGATGATAGTTCTAATTTTCTCAATAAAATTACTTATAGTGTGTCTTTAATGTGGGAAACTTTCCAATTTTCATAATTTCTCCGCAATTATTTGAAGTACGAATCATTGTAAAGTTGTAGTATTATTAAAGATAAAAATATTTTATTTGAAATATATTTTTATAAGAACAAGTAATGTTGAGCTTTAAGCAAATATATATTCTCTTTAATTCAGGTATTAGAAAATGAATTTGATTCTTATGTTTTTTGGTAGACAAAGATGTTTCTCTTTGCACAATTTTTCCGTGACAGTGTTCCTAGTTTCTGATGCCTTAGAGTTAGTAACAGTGTATATTATTTCATCTATGATCTTTGATGTGATGTTTCTACAAAAATGTATAAACCTATTATTTCATTTCACAAATCTTAAGAGTTTTTAGTAAATGTCTATTTTAAGATAAAAGTGGGAGAAAGTATGTTCGGTGAATCGTACCATTTATTTTAAATAATACAAATCAAAATGTATTTCAAATTTTAAACACATATAGCCTATGTATAGAAATTACATAGTTTTTTCTTATTTGCACTGATTCTTACTACCCGTATGGTTCGTATGCATATTTATTACACTAATGTGTTAGGAAAGAGTAAGGTTGAATTTAGAAGAAGTGTACCCACACTTACGTAAAGGAAATGAGAGCGTAGAAAGCCATCTAGGAAAAGTCACCTTCAGTACGCACCACCAGGAACTCCATGTCATAGGCAGCTTATTTTATCACGAGACGCCTTAGACCATGTGGTCACCAAAGTGGGCTACTTATTATTAGTTCATTCCCCCTATGGAAAAGGGCGGGCACTGGTCATTTTCCCAGCCAGTTAGTTTTCATCTTTGTGATGTTGGCTTAATTATTTACTCAAAGACCGAAACGAATTTTTATATTAATTTGAATTAGTTTAAATTTAATTATGTTCACATACCTGATACATATTTACACTAATTTCAATGTTCACCACGCGTGCTCGCGCGTGTGTATATATCTAAATATATATATACTCGCTTTGCTCGTTGGGAGCTCCGCCCCCAAACCTCCAATGAGTTTTATTTGCAACTGGATGTAAACTAATATAATTCAAGCGTTGTTTTGAACGTAACAACTTAAAGTTACCGGTATTGTACTGTATTTTTTACACATTATTTTAGCTTCTCCATACTTATATAGCAGCTAGAATCATCGAATTTGGCACGCTTATGGAAATTAGATGTGTCAATATGCATGCTAAATTTGATGATTCTAGATTTCTCAAAAGTGTGTCAAAAATTTAAAAATGTGTGTAAAATGTGCAAAACTTACCTAAAATAAAAATAAAAACTAGCTCTATCTAAGGTATAACCGATGGAGATACGACAAAAAGTAATAGGATCAAACTTGTGTATCTCACCAAATCCGTATCTGCTGGTGGAATCCGTTTTTTGATTGGTCTTACCGTTTAGCCACAAGATACCTCCAAAAAAAGGTCCGCACCGACTTCAAAGTTGCTCCACCATTTTTAATTTTTTTCGGGGTTAAAAATTATTTTTTTAAAAATTTTTGGAATTTTCCCGTCGGTTACAGGCTAGAATCTATAGGTTTGCCAAATTTCAAGTTTCTAGCTTGAAACCTCCTTAACTATCCAATTACACAGACTGCTGATGACGGGGAGATCAAGGTTTGAATTTTGGTAGGGTGTAGGCCCTACTGAGGGCGGTTTTTGCAAAATGGTTTCCACTCTCCCTCACGCAAATGAGGGTACACTTCCTCTAAATATAAACATTCTAATCTATAAAACCACTAGCGTGATTAATACAAAAGCGTTTAGACCGAACTGGTAGTAAGACGCGGTGCTAAAAAAAAAGTTGCTGTGACATAGAACATTATTTCCCTAAACTCCTAAAAATAATGATTTCAGGTGTGTTAATGCAAATATTAGTAGGTTTAAGATTCATAAAAACCCGCTTTGGTCGTCACGTGGTCTTAGACGTTACTCTCACAATAGACTGGGACTACCAAATGACGGAGATTGATTGGGGTTCAAATCCCGGTCGGACGTACTGATGGGTGGTTATTTTCCTAAATGGTTTACCAACTTCCCTCCCGTGAATACAGATACATTTAATCTAAACCTTCCTCATACCATACACATTAGAGTTGTGAGTACATATACATAAATATTTTTAAATAGATATTATATATAAATAAAATATATATTTTATATATATGTTTGTGCCATATTTGACCTTGAGAGTTGCAGTATCTAGTTCGGTAGCCGTGTATGTCTGTAGAATTTAACCGCTTTGTTGGAACACAACGTTGCCCACGGTATACCTTTGAGGTTGTATTCACGTCATACCCGAAATGAGATGACGTAATTATAGTTATTATGAAGGTTTGTAGCCAGTGGAAATCTTAAACCTACCTTAAGCCTAACTAACCAGACTAGGGTGACGATAGGAACCGTTCCCCTTCGTCTCGGTGAAGAAAAATAGCTTTGGTACCACAAGGAATCGATCTCAGGACAACTAGATCAGTAGCCAGGAGTGCTGACCACTATACCAATGGACCGGTCGTATAAGAGCATGGATAGTCCCCATAGTGCTCAATGTTTGACAGTACAGGTCTGTCATAGGCAGGTAGACAAGTATTGTGCCTATATATCGCGAAAAAGAAAGCTTAGTAGGAAATGAGAAGTCTCAACCGGAAGGGCGAGCGAGAGACAACTCTGAGACGATACATTATTAGTCAGTACAGTAAGTGCATCAGCTCCGCACCCCTTCCCCCTACACACGACATTACCCAGCTCTGGATTGGAACATCAATTTTAATTACTTGACGTATCCCCGGGAGAGAGAAAATTTCATTATTATTTTCTTCTATGGCTCAGCACAAACACACACACACTTTTCTACGGCGAGGATTTTGTCTTTCTAAGCATCCCTTAGCCACTTTTCCATTTCCTTGTCTGTAGATAGTTTCTCCTTCACCCTTGTTACAGGATGAAACAAAAGATTGCGGGTGTAAAAGGGTGGTACGGGGGATTGTGAAAGGGGGAATAGGAAACACAACTCGACACATTGGGACAGAAAAAAAACAACCTTTTATTTCAACACCTACACAATATATTCGTCTGAATCACGGTCCTGTACTCTGAAAGGTTCTAAAAAGTTTATTTGTTGTAACTTTGAAGAAAAGCGAATAAACTAGTTAATGTCCGCTTGATTCGTGACCGAGACGAGGCATTTAAGAATGTAATTATTTTTCTAAAATTGTATGAGGAGCATTATGTATTTCTTTCCTTTTTGGCCTTCATAAATATATTTAACTAAGTACGTAGCTATATTTGCAAAGGAAATAATTGATAAATATCGCCTGGACAAACATATATTGTGTTTGACTTAATATCTAATAGAAACTAGTTCTTGTACTTGCAAATTGAAGATCAACTTATATTTGGCTATTTTTCGTTCGGTAACAGCGCTTTTAGGAAGGATGAAGATTGAAATATTGGATTATTTGAAGGAAATAAGAAAGTTCTGTGAGCTGAAAGAGGAGGCAGAGGAAGGGGTGCATTGGCGGTTTTAGTTCACTGACAAAAGGAATGGACCCGTCGTAGTAGATAAAACCTAATAATAATAATAATAATAATAATAATAATAATAATAATAATGACTTTACTCAATTTGTTTATATTTATTGTCTCTAAAAAAACCTAATAGCTCCACATGTTCGTGGTGAACACTGATGATCAGGTGTTTGAATATGAAATAATAAAATGTATTCTATGACTATAACAGCAGAGAAATAATTGCAATATATTTAGACATGTATTACACCATAACAATGACAGTGGTTTTGTTTTTCCAAAAAAATTACAGGCTACAATTTTGTTTGCATCGTGTTTTAGTACCCATTTGGGCTATAAGCAAGCCTGTGTACTAATTACACTAATGTGTTATGGATTAGCACGGTTGAATTTAGAGTAAGTGTAGGCCTGTCCATATTTGAGTGAAGGTAGAGTGGAAAACCATTTAGGAAAACCACTCTAAGTACACCGACCGGGATTCGACCTCGATCTCCCCATCTTCGGCAGTCTACTCTATTGCGAAAGTAATGCTTTAGACCATGCGACCATTGAAGCGGGTAACTACAAATTAATTTTTACTTTCAGCACCACGCCTTACTACCCGTTCAGATTATACGCTTATGTAATGATCAAGATTGTATATATAAGAAGTGCAACCGCATGGGCATGAAGTGAGAGTGGAAAACCATTTATAAAAAATACCTCTTATAACAGACGACCGGGGTTTGAACAACAATCTCTTCGTAATCGTCAGTCCAGTCTATTGCAAGAATGCCGCCTTAGACAGTTAAGTCATCGAAGTGAGAACATTAATATTACAAGTTACAATAATTCAGTACTATTTCACTTTGAGGCAGTGCAGAAAATTTGTTACGTGTTATTTTAGTTTTAATATATTTAAATAAACGTTATGAATTGATGTTAGTACCTTCTTACTCTTGTAAAATTTGGAACAATTATAATATATCTATCAGCACCTTCCTTTTGTAAACAATTTCCCTCAGGTAGTTATATTAACCAAACGTTCGCGTAACCGACACAATAAGTCAGTCCTCGTTATCAGACAAAGGTGAGAACTGTCGTTACACCTACAAGAGACGTCTACAAAGTTTGAACGGTTGAAGTTGACTCAACAGTCGCATGAACCCTTGCTACACTGAAGCGAAACCAAGGACGCCGGCATTTCGCATGAGGCGTCCCGTTGTTTCTCCTTCGCCTTAACTCAAACGTGGTGTGCCCCTTAAGCCCTTTTGTTGGGGGGTCCCCGCGATAATTGGTAACAACATAGTAATTACTGCTCGTGTCAATTTGTGTAGCGATTTTCAGCGGTCGTCGATTCAGGAGGTGTCCTAGAATATCGTGTTGTTGTTTTTTGTATCTTTTTTTTCCCTTCACCTCTGTTTTTTTTCTTTTGCTTCATATAATCGTTTCCATGGCGACAGTACATCGTTAGTAAGTTTTCGAGTTGATGATGTGGAAAGTTCCAGCGTCAGGTAAAACTTGTATATTTCGTGTGGTTTCCTAGATATCTAAATGAGTAGTTTCAAATATATTTTTAATATATGAAAATCACTATTAATTTTAATTAATTAATTAATCTACTGTATTTTTATTTAAAAGCTCTAAACTTCGGTAACGTTTTGCTAATGATAACGAAATCCTAATATGATGATTTGTATGTATATATGAAACACGATTATTTTAATTCATTGGGATTATTGATTTCAAAGTGTTTATACAAAAACAAATATATTAATTCCCATAAAATTTAAAATAGTAGCCCAAATAATGCTATAAAAGTATATGTATTTTTTAAAGCGTACATAGAATAGTAATTTCTACATTTATGATGACATGATGTAATCAGTTTTGGTGAAACCGTTTTATTATTCAAAGTGGTTTTAAATCCTTGACTAAAACAAGCCGTTAACAAATATGTATTCAAATAAAATTAACAGGATTCGTTATTTTATTAGATTCATGTTCATGACAGATTTATTTTTTAGTACCACGTCTTACTACTCGGTCGGGTTATATGCATGTGTACTAAATCACGCTAATTCGGAAGGTTGATTGAGAGAAAGTGTAACCGCATTTTTGTGGGGAGAGAGAGAAAGAGTGGAAAACCCTTTAGTAAATAACACCCCAAGTGCACCCAAAAGGGATCCCAACCCCGATCTCCCCGTCATTAGGAGCTCAGTCTCTTGCGAGAGTGATGCCTTAGACCAGGGATTATAAAACTTTGTTTTGGCTGAAGGAGCCCTTGCACCAGAAAAAAAGTACGTGCTGGGACCCTCATCAATTTGTTCACACTAATATGATATTATGAACATTTAATAAACACATTTAAAGCATAAAAGTATAAAACGAACGGAAAACATTTCATAATATGGCTGCGCCTTTGGTAAATGTCCTTTATTCAGATTTGAAAAAAATGGCTATCCCAATTACTGATGATATTTTATAGTGTTAAAAACAACTAAAGAATATACTAAAATTTCCTAGCGGAGCCTGAGATTACTATGGCGAATCCCAAGGGTTTCACGGAGCACAGTTTGAATAATGATGCTTTAGACCAGTTGTTTCCAACGTGGGGTACGCGTACCCTCAGGGATACGTGACAGGACGTTTGGGAGTACGCAAAAAATTTCGAATAATGGCGGAAAGAGCTACATAATACATATTCCAGGAGTGTAAGACAAAAGAACAGTAAAAAGTTGTGGAATTAACTCAACGATATGGCGAGGCGAGGTTCGGGTTTTCTTCTATATTTGACCTTGAGAAAATGATTTCAATTTCAATAATAAAGTAATTTTTATAATTATTAATAAATTAATAAATAAATTAAATGTGTTAGTTTTTATTTTAACTTTTGCTTTTTGAATGTAAAAATATATTTCACCTTATAATTCCATTGTTTTTTAATCCCATTTTTAGCCATTTTATTTTCAGTTGCAACAAATAAATAAGAAATAACTACCATACTACTATAGTAATTAAATAGTTTGCTAAAATTAAGGCACAATTTATGGAAATGAGCTGCCAAGGGGTATGCAAGCAAAAGGGTTAGAAGCTCTTATATAGACCATGCAGCCAACGAAGCGGGTTCATAGCAGATTTATATTTCTATCAAAACTTTTTTTTAAATATTTTTGTAAAATACTATTATCTGACAAAGCAATTAAACAAGTTACGAAATAATACCTCTTGACTTTCATTGACATATAAAATTGTGACCTGAATAGATTAAGCAGTACTTTAAAAAAAGGGGTATTTTAATTCACGTATCCCACTTAGTCTTATTCAACTTACAAAACCCTGTATATATTGTATGGGGTGGGGGGAAGTTCAAAAACATTCTACTCAACAAACAGCTTTCATAATACACCACTCACGTTGACGCTAAAATAAGGTGATACATCCTGACGCATTTTCAATCTGTATACAACGAAGTATGGGTAACAAAGAGAGAGAGAGAGGAAGGCAGGGAGGGGAGAGTGGTGAGCAAGGGATAGAGGAGTAGACAAAGTTTGGGCAAAAGTTTCGCTTGGTGCTTTTCATTGTCACAATTTGAGCTTGACGCACAGTGACGGAAGAATGGGCCCGTAGACACAAAGCTCTCAGCTAGAGTGTATGGGCCTAACTGCGAGCCTTCATAGACCTTAGAACAAAATACATAGAGAGAGAGAGCTCTAGAAATCGTCCATACACAAAACAGTATATAATATATACATTGATATATACTTTTAAAAAAAAGTTCTCAGCGTTGAAATTTTCCTCCAGCAAAAAAAAATCTATCTACCAGGAACAGAACTAGGATTTCGTTTATAATATTATTATTATTATTATTATATACGCTAATGTGTAATGGTAGGGTGATAATGTAATGAAATGGAGGACCTACAGTTTAACGTGGAATCCGAACCACGGTAGGGGCCTGGCATTCTTCACATTCACAAGTTGTGATTAATACACGTCTTGTCAGAGGTGAAGGAAGGGTTTGGCCATCAGATAAATCTGTGCTGGAACCTAGGATTGAACCCCGGACCCCCAGCACAGAAGTCTGACACCTTACCCCTAGACCACCAGGCCACCCGTTTATAATATTAATTGCGTACTTACTAATTACGGTACTGAATGTAGTACTAAATTTTAAACTAATTTAAACAAGACCGTAATAAAAGGTATTTCATTTTTATACATAAGCTACTTTTGTGTATCAGAAAGTGGATAATGTTTCATATCAATGCATTTTATTTTGGTTTCACATGCATTTTTACTATTTTTATATAAAATTACTATGGATCATGTAAATTTGCGAATAATTTTACAAATGTTGCTGTTTTTGACATTTGAAGGAAGTAATAGTAAAGGGAATGGGGTGGTTATTGCACTAATAAATGTAATCTTTCATTATTTTTCTAACTAGAAGTTATCTAGAGCGGGATCTTACTTGGTAGAAACATTTAGAAAATACAAACTATTGTTTGGCTAGCATTGATAGCCTTGTACTCCTTATTTGATAAAAATTTGCTTATAGGCAATATTTAACTGTTTACATACTATTTATGATTTAAATTATAGATTATTAATATATTTATTATATCGTGGCCTCATGAGTACTGTGAGCAATATCACGATTCAAATTAATTTCATGGATTCACCTAATCAACAAGTTTTAATTTCAAGTCAACTTTAATTAAGTGTTCTCAAAATAACATTTGACGTGAGTTATTATAAATTATTACACTCTTATACTGTTTCAATTATTATGTACTAAATAAAGGGGCCCATTGTTATGAGAGTTAGTTTAATATGCCAGCATTCACCTTTAAAGAGAACGGAATACCATTCTTGAGAGAAAAGTTTTTCGGACTCATTTAGTCGGTATTAAAGTGTATCCTCCTCAGTAAAGTTCTGGAGTGCTAACCATTTCATTAAACCTTTCTATCTATAAAATCTGTGAATACTTATTTTCAGTCCATTGTTCATAGGATGGGTCTTATCTGACAGATAACAATTTAATAGAACTACTTTCACGCCTCATAAGTCAAGTCGTGTGATCTTCAGCCGTCATTTTTGATAAATATTATCAATACCTATAAAATAAATGGCACGACACAATCGCACAAACTTTCTCATATTGTGCGGCATAGCTTATAGCAAAACTCTCAAAAATGGGTTTTCAGTAGACTAATCTTGAGTGATCTTTAAGGCCTGTGATCGCCATTAGTTAATCAACCAACACTTTAGTTAATTTTCCTCATAAAAACAAACACATCGTCTTGTTGATCAAAATAAACACATTTTATAAATACATTTTAAACCAAATGGTTCAAATATTGGTAACAAATTTCAATTTTTCACAAATAAGTTAAATGTAAACAGCCCTAAAATTATTTAAAATTTGTATAAATAAAAACGTATTATTTATCAAGAAAAACTATTCCTAGATACCCATTTTAAATTCAATTTTCAGGGCAATTCTGAAAAATTTCCAATTTTTATAATATGTTGTACGTAAACTACCCTTAAATTAATTCATTTTATAAAAAATAAACTTATATTATTATTGATCATTTAAAATAGCTTAATCCACCGATACTAAATTTGAACAAAATTCAAATTCAATTAAAATTTTACAAAAATCAATCATCAGTAAACTAATTTAAAATAATTTTTATTAGAAAAAAATTAATATTTATAATTAATAATAGTGTAAAAAACTTAGATACCCATTCTGAACAAAATTGCAATGGCCTTTTTTTTTTTAATAAAATTTTAAAAAAAGATTGCAGTAAACTACTCTTAAAAGAATTTGCCCTCAAAAAACAAGAAAATAGTTTTTTTGTCATATCAAACACTCCCCAGATATACATTTTATACAAAATAGCTATAGTTACTTTAAAATATTTCGAATTTTCGAAAATCACTCATAAATAAACTACCCTTAACTTTAGAAATATGGTAGATCTAAAAAAAAAGTCTCAACATCTAGGTATTAAGTATGAACAAAATCATAAAACGTTTATTTTATGTAACCAGAGACAAACCGAAATGTAAAATCCACTTTTTGGGTTCAAAAACAAAAGGGCGTAAAGCCTCATCATAATCTCGCGGTCAGAAATCTTCACTATTATAATACTTTCTTTTGTTATGAGAAAGTAAAAACAATAATTAGATAATAAAATATTATCAATGTTGAAGTCAAGAAAACCTGTTTGAATTTTCTATAAGGCTCTTCCTATAAAAATGTGACTGTGTTGTCAAGTGTTTGTAAATTTACTTGTTATTTTCAAACACAATATTATATCAGTAGGTAACTTACCAACTAAATTAACCTAGAAAAAAATATATTACAGGAACAATCAACAACAACATACATTTTAGGAATTTTAATATTTAAACGGTATAACGAACCTTGCCTGGGCTTGAACCAAGTTACCTAATGGTCAGCATTCCTGGCTACTAATCCAGATGCCCCGTGTTCGATTCCTGTAGTACCATAGGTAATTTTCCTGGAGGAAAATTTGTTCTTGTTGCCATTGTCTGATTAATCAGGTTTAAGACTTCTATTGGCACTACATAATAATCATTATCATCACATACTCTCATCGGGACGAAGTAACCGCACCTACATGGTTTCCCAAGTTCAAAAGACGGTTACATTTCCGCCATTGTCCGTAGAAACTCAGGAATGTCTAACCGACAAACCCTAACGGCATACGCAAAAAAAAAAAAAAAA
>CABFWB010000094.1:412320-524765 GCA_902151455.1 Timema bartmani
GGGCCAGTTTCATAGTCAGATTTAGTACGCCTAAAGTGCGAGTCGATACTAAATACAGGACGACACCTACCTAGACCAAAATGGAATGGGCCAGTTTCGTATATGAAACTGGCCCATTCCATTCAATTTCAGGTAGGTGACGTCTTGTATTTAGTATCGACTCGCACTTTAGGCGTACTAAATCTGACTATGAAACTGGCCCATAGAGTAAGTAAGTAGACTTTTGTTTGTAAGTTGTTTCCTTTGCTACATTTCAACAAGCGTATTTTCTCACGTTTAAATTTGCCGTCCAATTATCATAGGAAGGGCCTTTTCTAATAGCTAATAAAGTTTCTAGGTCTACATTAATTTATCCATACGTCAAGTCATGTGATCTTCAGCTGTCACTTTTGTTAGATATTATCAACACCTATAAAATAGCAATAATAATTTAGAAAACTGTTTTAGATGCTGGCAGTAAAAAATAGTTTATATATAAAATATATATTGTATATATTTTTTTTAAGACAATTTTTATGAAAATTTAACTACTGTACATACCAACATTTCCAAATTGAAATATGGCGATAAGGCGAGGACAAATCTTGGTTGAATTTAATGTGTGTCACTTATTGAGCTAAGCATGGAAGTTAACAACGCTCCAGGCATTTCGTATAGAGGCGCTATAGCGTACTATGACAACACATTTCATGCGAAAATAACACAAATAATAAATAAAATTATTAAAATTATATAAATAATGCAAAGTTTAAACTTGACGTAATCTAGTATTTTCATGAATATTGATTTTTTTGGAAGAGTTTGAACGTAATGAGTATTAATTACTCCACCATTAGATATATTATATTATTATAATGAGTAAATAAATATTGTTTAAAGAAATGTCTTGATATTTTCAAAGCATTGATTGTAATCAAAGGTGACCATTCGTCCTCGATTTTTGGGGACAGTGCCTGAAATAATATATATCTCCCGGATTTGTTAAATAAATTAATTCAATTTGAAAGTAGATTTATTCTTGATATAATTACCAATTCCTAAAGATAACTTCATCTTCAAAATAAACATGGTCTGTCATAATAATTTTCTCTTTCATTATTATACTATTATATTTATAGTTTCAGTGCATAGGTTAGTTCACTAACTGCTTGTAAATTGCCTTATACCTTTCATTTTATATAGGATTATATATATGTATATATCGCTACATTGCATAAGCTTAATTTATTGACAGGGTCCAATAACACAAAGATAACATGAAGATAAAGAACATAAACATTGGTAGAACTATACGCCATTTAAATTTCAAATATCTTCTTGTTCTCCACAAGCGATAAAGTATCAAGATTCATTTGAATGTCAAGTGTCTTCTTTACATCCCACAAGCGAGGAAGTTTCATAAGCCATTTAAATGTCAAATGACTTATTTGGCTCCCATCAACGAGGAAGTATCATGAATCATTCAAATTTCAAATATCTTCTTTACATCCCACAAGCGAGGAAGTATCATGAATCATTTGAATTTCAAATGTCCTCTTTATATCCCACCAGCGAGAAAGTAGCATGAATCATTTTAATGTCAAATGTCTTCTTTATATCTCACCAGCGAGGAGGTTTCATAGGCTATTTAAATGTCAAATGACTTATTTACATCTCACAAGCGAGGACGGTTCATAAGCCATTTAAATATAAAATGACTTATTTGGCTCCCACCAACGAGAAAGTAACATGAGTCATTTTAATTTCAAATGACTTCTTTACATTCTACCAGCGAGGAAGTAGCATGAATCATTTAAATGTAAAATATCTTCTTTACCTCCCACCAACAAGAAAGTCTCATGAGCTTTTGAAATGTAAAATGCCTTTTTTGGCAGTGATTTTAAAATGTCTTTCTCTCAAAAAAAAAATAGGCTATTTTATCGTACTCCTTACTCCAATGCTATACTCCTTACTCCAATGCTGCTTTTGAGATATAGAATAACTATTTGTTATTTCAATTTTCATCTTTATTTGAAATGTGATTTTATATTCTATGTGTGTTCAGTTTCAGTGTTTTTATTTAAAGTTGCAATATTTTGACTTGATTCGATGGATAACTTAAATAAAACTTTAGTTAATAATTAGAAAAAATATGTTTTCATATTTGTATTTTGACTTGATCGGATGGATAAATTAAATAAAACCTTAATTAATAATTAGAAAAAATGTTGTTTCGTCGTGCTGTCTACCAATTTGGTCAAATATAAATATTTTTTATGGTTAGTTAAATTATTTTGTTTTTTACAATGTATCTTTTTGTTTAGTTTTTAAGTGATTTTATCTCAAATTAAAGTAAGATAATTGATTCGTATAAAAAAGATACATCGCTTAGTTATTTTTATATTAAACTACTGTTCTTTTCAAATGATCAAAGCAATAATTTACTAAACTAGTTTTCTATCGCCAATTAATTTATCTAACTATTGCAAAACTAAATTATTCAAATATCAGCGCTAGCATGTGTACAAAAAATAATAATTCGGTTGAATGTGCTGACAAACGGATATTGTAAATCCTAATACTATGATTCAGAGAAACGAAGGGGGATATTTTTTTGTTGTTGCAGAAGACCACCTACTAAGGCCACAAATTTCCAACGCGTTTCTTTTATTTAACTCTTTAAAAAAGTCTTCCCTTTTCTATTAAGAAGTAAGTCTGGAATTTTGATCAACCTTCAGGACTCCCCAGCTGAAAGTGGGGGGTTCCCCTATTCCTTCTTCCATTCCTACAACTCCCCCCCACCCTTTATTTTGCTATTTTTTTCTTTATTCTTAGTAACTAAGAAGAAAATTAAAATAAGAAGGAATTTCAAGGAATAGTAGAATATACATGTATTCTCCCCCTTTTTTTGAATTCTTACTTTTTTGTACTTTTATTCGTTCTGTGTAAAAACAACCGCAAAGCAAGCACGCTTCATTTATATCTTAAGAATCACAACGAAACCGTTGAAAGTACAAAATGGCGGTGACTCTTGCGTGAGGAAATATGGCTTCCCATAAAAAAAAATAGTCAAGAGGAATTTTAATTTGATGACTAATTAAGAGAGAGAAAAGAGTTAGTTGAAAGAAAAAAATCAGAGTCCAGTTGAAGTGTTGTGCTAATTTATTTTTATTTATTTTTCATTTGGAACATTATGTAAAACACTCTTAAAACAATTTTATCGCAAGATGTTTGTTCAACTACGTCAAATTGACATATAAAATAAAAAAATAAAAAAGTTCTAGGTGTGGTTTGTTCAAATGATACTGAACTTCGCAAACTCAAAAGAACACATCAAAAAACCAGCAGAATCTCAATTACATTACTCCTACAAAACAATTGTTTGAAATATATTATAATGTAAAACAAATTGATAGTATTGGCAAACCACAAGTAACATATTCAATTTTTGACATATTTAATAAAAAGTAATTTTAAACAAAATACGAATAAGGATGATTCAAATATTGGATGACTTGAAGGAAAGAAAAAAAAATCTGGGAGCTGAAGGAGGCATTGGTGGTCTAATTTCAATGATAAAAGGAATGGACCTGTCGTAAGATAGAACACAATAATAATAATAATAATAATAATAATAATAATAATAAAGCATTAATGCAAGTATAGAAAATTGAAAAATAATATATTTCAAATTTAATTTTAATATTATTATTAACAAACCTGATACAACTAAATACTTGAGATATATTAACTTTAAATGAATGTAACTACTATTAATACCAGCATCAGTGGACGTATAAACAAGACGTCATTCTCTAGATTAAGATAGACTGTAAAGCTGATGACGGGGAGGTTGGGGTTCAAATGCCAGCCGGGTGTATTAAAGGTAGCTTTTCCCTGAGTAGTTTCACAGCTTACTTTCCCGCATATCTAAGTATATTTCCACTTAATACCGCCTTTCTCATATATACCACATTAGTGCAAATAAATGGATAGCCGAAAAGACAGTAAAACGCGACGAAAAATGTAATAGTACCAATTACTTGGATTTGTAAATCCAGAAATATATATTATTTAAGTTCAATGAATAATAAATAAACATATTTAATCTGATGGCAGACACACTTAGTCTGTAACAGCATAAAGTACGTTTAGTGGAAGAAAATTTTGTTTTTAATATTGAATTAACATTTAACGAACATAATCGTATTATTTAATAAAATATATAATTGATTTTCCATTAAGGTATTCTGAAATAATATTTTGTTTAGCTTAAAAAATTTTTAATGAAAGTAATGTGCCTGGGCCAAAACCAAATTTATAAGTGTGAAGTTTTAATCAATGATGTGATTTTTTTTTTCCTTCTTCTAATTGAATCTGTTTCAATCTAACTGAATTAATAAAATGGTATTTCAACTTTTAACCAACTATTCTTTCTTCTCAAAAGAACACTAAAAAAAACTTGGAAATAAAAACCACTATGCACAAGCCCGCATTGTGCTTTAAATAATGTAAATTAAAGTAGGGGTTACTTATCAATGCGAGCTTGATTGGCAGTGTTTGGGAAAGTTGTGTTAAAAACTGGTAAAACTCAATTATGCCCACTTTTAAATGTATTTAGGGCATTGATGTATAAGAGCTACTTGGGTGCTGAGAAGTTAAGGGGGAGAGAGAGTTTCTCTGAACATAAAAAAGGGGGGTAGATGGGGAGAATTTGTTAAAAGAATAACGGTATAGAAGTTAGTTGAAAGTGTAACACACCCGTCCCTTCTCATTTTTCATTGTTTTCATAATTTTTCACTCTCTTCCCCCCTTCACCTCCACTCTACTCTTTTTCTTTCCTATCCTCCAATCTTGAAAAACTTTTGAATAATTATTAAATCAAAATTAGCCTTCAACAAGGTAAAGAATGGGAAAAAATATATAAAGGAAAGAAAAAATCTCTATATCAATTCATTTTAACATGGTTAGTTCGAACCATTGACCCGAACGAATAGCAATTAGCCGGCGTAACAGGCCCGACCATCTTTTTTTTTAATATCTATCCTTACTATATTTTTAATGGGGAACTTAGAAATAATTGGAAAATTAATTTTGTATGATTCGCATACGTTCCTTAAAATATAAAATAAAATGCATTTACTTTAGAACCGCGCCTTACTTCCCGTTAGGGTTATGCACATATGAACTAATTACTATAATAAGCTAAGGATGAGCAAGGTTAAATTTAGAGGAAGTGTCCCACTATGTGCATGGGCACAGAATGGAAAACCGTATTGGAAAAACCACCCATGTACACCCGACTGTTATTAGAATCCCAATCTCCTCGTCATAGGCAGTCTATTCTATTGCAAGAATGACGCATTAGACCACCGAAGAGGGCTTTCTTCAGCGTTTGAATAGGTTATGCTAGTATGCAAGTTGTGTGCTAATAATATAAGACCTATATTCCTGTGTCTATAAATGTAAAGTTAAATACTCTAATAAATTAAAAAATAGCCCGCTTCAGTGACCGAATGGTCTAAGGCATCACTCTCGTGTTAGACTGTCCTGATGATAACGGGGAGATCGGAGTTCGAATCCGGTTCAGGTTTAATGAGGGTGATTTTTCCTAAATGGTTTACCACTCTCATTTTCTTATTTATTTGAGGTATTTAACTTGCACTTTATGAACCGACTGGTTATAACAGCTCACGACTTATAAACTAATTTAAATCTAGAATAGACACAACACTCAGCCCCCAGTCACTAATTTATCACTGGGAAAACCACATTTCAACAATAATATTTTTTTTGGCCATGCCAGAATTCGAACCTGGGACTCTTAGACACGCTAACAACTAAGCTAAGGTGTTGGACTTCCGTTTTAGGCAAATGTGGGTAGATTACCTTTAAATACTTCCATACCCAACCCTACCCCCTTAAAGTAATTATCATATATGCGTATTATCTGAAAACGTAGTAAGACGTGGTGATAGTATATATAGTGTATATATATGTATTCAATTGAACACGACCACCTGCACCATTGGAGCGATGATTCTGTCTTTTCAAAATGGGGCGTGTATGATTCGGCTCGTGAGAGGTTGCCTAATCGTCCAGGCAAGAAAGCGTAATCCTCCAAACCACGCAGAGTTCGTCTCTTGTCATCAATCACTCTTGCGTCAAATGGGGCAGCCCTCTCACACAACCCCTTTCTTGCATACAAGCTGAGAAGCCCTTTTCCCCTCTTCTACCCTTGTCTAGGCACATACATTATCCTGAAGCAACGCCTTTCGATGCATTCAAAATTTAACGATAAATATTAAAAGACTTATCCAAGAAAACTGAAATGGGCACAAACACGAACTCATATTAAATTTTTATCAATTTCTTTAATCTATTTTTACTTTATTATATCTATAAAGTAGCTTATTGTAATACTGACAATTTTTTTACTTTTAGATTATTATAATATATCTTGAAGTTTGTGACTCAACAAAGAACATTTATTTTTACAATAAGTCTGTATCTGATTTACCTGGGGCTTCATTCTAATCGGTTTAATGCGTTTCGTTCTAACTTGATATTTAGAAGGTATACGGTCATACCTCGAGGAGCAATTGCAATTGCAATTGCAATTCTATTTATTTCTTTAAAATTAAGGGTAGTTTACTGATGACTGATTTAAAAAAATTATATTATTTGTTTAATGGCTCTAACGATTTTGTTCAAAATGGGTAACTGGAGTATTTTACATGACATAAAATGTTATGTTTGTTTTTCTAAAAAAAAACTTTAAATAATGCTAGTTATTGTAAAACATAATCTTGAGATTGAAGATTAAGGCATACATTTCAGATACTATTATTGATAGACAATAATGGAAAGGAAATACTACTGAATGGACGCATAAAGGCAAACTAAGGAGAGATTTCATATTTCAAAAGAAAAGAAAAAAATGGCAGAGGAGTGTCAGGACAATTGAGGAAAGAATTAATACTTTTCACGCCAGAAAAACAATAGGGAGCAGTTGATAATGAAAAAGACTGGAAAACAGGAAGGCGGGAGCTCATAATACTCATCCAATGACTTTTCAATATGACGAGATACTTTTGAGGGAAAAGTTTTTGAAAATTTAGTCTCTCAGCGAGTTCTAAAGTTTTCTATTAAACCAGATTGAAAACGCTTCTGTTCTGAGGAAAAACAAAAGATTTCCGAGATGCGAACTCTCAACAGAAAGAAAGGGAGTGATTGGATACGTATTAACTGCAAGAAGAAATATTCCCCTCATTCTTGGAGAAGGTACTTTTTTATTTGTTACATGAAGGCACCAAGTGACACGAGGCTATGTTTAAAACTATATCAAAGACCAATGTCTTTTTGGCAAAAGATAATAGGAGCAGTTTTGGTATTTTTCAAGTTTGTATTCCAGACATCAGGTTATATCTTCCAGAAAGTATTTAATTTCCATTTCTACAACTTTTTAGGCCAATATGTTAGCACAACCAACTTCTGTTTAAGCCAGTATATGAATACCAAGGCATCTAGAGGAACTCGTATGAGCTTATGATGAGCTTTCGACAAGATCATATAACGCCGAGTCCCTACTGCCGCCCCGTACCCCCAATACCCTCCGCCAACAACCTCTCTTTAAAAGCAAGCTTCTGCCGTTTGGCTAGCGTGAAGTTTGGCGCCCTTAAAGTACGAATCTCGAGAGAATGAACGTTTGGTTTGGGATGGCAAGAGCTTTAATCTGAACGATTTAATTATTTATTTTTTCACCGTATCTCACCACCCGTTCGGGCTGGACGCATATGGCATAATGTTGCTAGTGAGTTAGTGATACCCACTTCAGTGGTCAAATGGTCTAAGGCATCACTCTCTTATTTAACGACTGGTCTGCTGATTACAGGGAGATCGAAGTTCGAATCCCGGTCAAATCTACTAAAGGTGTGTTTTCCTTAAACGGTTTCCCATTCTCCTTCCACGAAAATGTTTGTAATTACGTCTAAATTGCTTCCGTCCTCATCCCTACTCCATTGTAGTTGTTTATAGTATTTATGTATAACCTGAACAGGCAGTAAGACGCGCTGATAACAACGTTAGTGACGAGGAAGGTTGTATTTAGAGGAAATGTACCCACATATTCGTGGAAGCTGAATGAAAAACAATTTAAGTAAAGCCACCCTCAATTCACCCAACCGTTATTCGAAACCCGATCTTCCCATCATTGGCAGTTAAATCTATAGCGAAATTGAAGCTTTAAAATATGTTACCAAAGAAGTGGGTCTGAACTAAAGTGAAGAGGATGATCCAGACGGATAAATTTTTATTTGAAGTAATAAACAACACAATCAAACAAATATTACTTTTTGGGTTGGGTTGCAAGAATGGACTCCACTGTAAGGCTTTATTCCAACGTTACTTGAGCGGCGTAGCAGTTCACACAACCAGAGAAATGTGTGAGTTACCCATGACGCCCTGCAAATAATTAAAAACCTCTGATTCCCAATATATATTTGTTTGAAGTGTATATGCGGATATGTAAGAAAATACGGTTATAGTATAGTCATTTAAGGTAAGACTACTACCATTCAGGGTAACCAGAATGTACCAACATCAGTCAGAGGTTATAGTATAGTCATTTAAGGTAAGACTACTACCATTCAGGATAACCAGAATGTACCAACATCAGTCAGGCGTGATACCTAGGAAGCCACTAGTCTAGCACGGTCCAATCTGCGGAATGAGAGAGTCAGACATCAGGCATAAACAGTTGATGAAGAAAAACTGAAGGTCCAGTGCGTCCCAATCCACAGGAAGGGAGTCAGCCATCAGGCGTCAGCAGACAATCAAGGGAAATTGAAGGTCTATCCCGTTCCAATCCATGGGAAGAGAGAGTCAGCAATAAAACGTCTGCAGACGAACAAGGGAAACTGAAGGTCCAGCGCGTACCAATCCGCGGGAAGAGAAAGTCAGCCATGAGGAGTCAGCAGGTGATCAAGGGAAACTGAAGGTCCAGCGCGTACCAATCCGCGGGAAGAGAAAGTCATCCATCAGGCGTCAGCAGGCGATCAAGGGAAACTGAAGGTCCAACGCGTTCCTATTCGCAGGACAACGCTAGTAGAAGTGAGCAGGCAAGATGGGTGAGTGTGCCACGGATATTGAGATTGTAATTAACCGCGGTAAAGAGGGACCGAGGACAAACATAAGGGGACGTCCCCGTGACGTTAGCCGTGAGTAGGGGCTTAGCCCTACCCCCACCCACCCACCACTGTAGCCCCGGCAATCAGCGTCAGCGAAATCCCGCCAAGAATGGAATGGTCTGCGTAGAAATGGACACTTTTACTCCACAAACATTGCAGTGACTGTGTGGACAAGTGAATGCTCACCTTGAATTTTAATAAAGCCATATAGTTAAAGCATTCATCATTTGCATTTCAACTAACATTATTTTATTTTTATATTTTTCTACACAAGGGGGTAGAGAGAGGGCAGGGCAAATTTGATAATTATGCTAAAAGGACTTACGTCAATTTTGCACAACAAATAATGAGAAAACCTTTATTTTTTATAGTGAATAATTTTTGTTTACTTAAGGAACAATATTTTCTTAGTGATGAAAGTCAAAAGAAATCATATTTTCTTATTTATTTATTTTTATAGCACCACGCCTTACTACCCGTTAGAAGCGTTACACATAGGTTATGTACTAACTACTATAATGAGATAGTAATGGGTAAAGTTCAATTTAGAGGAGGTGCACACACGTTTGCATGGAGAGTGAGTGGAAAACCTTCAAGGAAAAACCATTTTCAGTAGGCTACACCCAACCGGGATTCAAACCCTGATCTCCCCGTCATCGACAGTCCAGTTTATTGCGAATAATACACCTTAGGCCATTCAACCACCGAAAAGGTTTGGATATAATTACCTATAAAATAGTAAAATGTTATCAATTTTGACCACAAAATAAATGTTTGTAATTTATAATTGGATTGTATATTTGTATTCCTAGTAATAAAACTAGTAATTTCTTTGAAGAGCATACATATTCCTACATATCCAAGCTACTAATGTCTAGAGGGAGCCGTACCTGAGAAGTACAGAATACCCCCTACCCTTTTAACCAAGTTAGGAGCCCCAAAGTTAGTTTTAGTCATGTAACCTGCAGAGGAGCAATGGGCCGACGGCGACGACGAAACTAGGTGGACTCGTCCAAAGCGCTACCGGACATACGGACACACATTCCAGGACTTTCTAACACCGGAGAGGGTGGTGGGGAGGTGGTAGAGGGGGTCGGTTAGGGAATGTGAGAGGAAAGGAGGGTGGGGTAAGGAATATCTTCTCTTTCCACTCTATTGAAGAAGTTACATTGGATAAAATGGTTAGTGGCAGTTGTAGCTAGCTGCTCGGACAGCGAACCCCCCACCCAACCCTCCTCTCTCTAAGGAGAGTGAGACGGGACAACCCCCACCTTCCAATGCACGCGCTACATAGCCAGTGATGTATGGGAAGGGATGAACAATATTTCAGCCTTAAATTTTGGGATCGGAATCTTTTTTGAGAGGAAAAGATCGAGAGGTCGCGCCGGCCATATCACATTTGGATTTCCTTCCTTTCGTTCTTTTTCTTATTCCTTCTCCATTCCTTTTAGTCCTGTGCACCCTCCCACCCCTCCCTAAACTCATGGCGCTTCTCTCAGATCTACTCCCCTTCATTGCTCCATAAAATACACAGGATGTCACATAATTTGCCCCAAACGCTTGAGAGATCCGATCCGGGCAAACGATCAGAAGGGCGCAAGGAATGGAAATGAAAGAACTTGTACGGCTACAAAATGGAGACGAGGCTTAGAAGACAGTAACAAATTGATTTTTATGGTTCTGTGAATGTACTCATGCTCATTTTTTTTAAATATCAATGATCAAATTATTAAATAAGTTTACACTCATCGGTGGTCAAATGGTCTAAGGCGTCACTCTCGCAATAGAGTGGGACTGCCAATGATAGAGAGATCCGGGTTTGATCTAAGTCAAATGTATTGAAGGCTGTTTTTCCTGAATGGTTTTCCACACACACTCTCTCTCTACGTAAATGCAGGTACTCTTCCTCTAAATTCAATCTTCCCTATCCCTAATACATTAGCTTAATTAGTAAATATTCGTATAGTCCGAACAAATAGTAAATAAGACGCAGTGTTAAAAAGGTTTCTTATAAAATTTTGTGATATTCATGACAGGTATTCAGAACTGTTGATATTACTATGTGTAGAAAATTAAACTAAACATATCTACAGCATAAAGATTTAATTTATTTTGACCAAAGAAATTTTTTGTCAAAAAAAAAAATACTGACCTTACGACAGGCTCCCTTCCATCCCACGTTAAGGGAAGAACGAAGGAAATATCACGTTAGTAGCTCCCGTAAGATGGCTCTGCGCACTGAGACATTAGTAGCGTGACGTCACCTACCATGTCTTCCCTTGGCCCCTTCCGCTCATCCTTCCAAGCACTCCATCTTGCTCGTCGCTAAGTGAATCGCGACGGTCGTCACAGTGTCCAAGAGACGCCCCAGCTTGTTATGAGGTAAGAGGGTGGAGGGAGGAGGGAGGTTGGTTGGATGCAGAATCCATGTCACTTCCCCCGGAACAGTCTTGTCGAGCAATTAGTCAAGTAATGCATCAACTCCACCCCTCTACCTTATAAACCCCCTTTTCTTACCTTCCTCTTTCCCTCTCTGTCAAGGACGTGTGCGAGGAAGAGTCTAGTCGGAGTGGTACGACTTCAAACATCACAAGGGAGGAAGTGGCGTGACGTGGAATGTTGCTAGGGTAAGCAGAACTCGTCTAAACAGTACCTGTGTCCTGTGAGTGGTTCCTATCGCTCAGTAAAACACTAACTGGTCAGTTACCAATGGAAATACATTCCCCACGAGGGGTATGTAGTGCAGAGCCTATGTATGTTTGGACAAATGGGGACAAAATGGGTGAGAACCACTCATATGTACACTCGGCTTACCCTGAAAGATAGCAGTCTTACCTTGACGAACTAGACTATGACCCTATCTTACAAGCTGCAACATAGTGGAAACAAGCAACACAGGCTTGCTTACATCAGGATACAGTTATAACAAGCTCTGCTTACCCTGGAAGCACTCAACGACATGACACTTCAAGATAGTAAATTTAAACTATTCTAAGCACATGGAGAAACCCAATATACTAAATTAATAATAATTTATTTATAATATCTGATCACGCCCATGACAGTGGGCTGATTTTGGTCCAATTTAATATGTTTATAAGAAACATCAACCTTGATGTTATCAAACAGAAACAATTATGCATTTTTGATCGGAATATGCTTATTTGTGTCCATCCATGCAATGCCTACACCTTTATAAAGGAATATGACGTTTTGATTGCATCTTATAGATTTTGGATAAGACACTTGTGACATGTTTTTATTAGGCTACTAAGTTAAGTAACTTTACACAAGAGGTATAACTGAAAAACAGAACATGAAAAACGTCAAATGTATGCATTCAAATTAATTTTATTTTCAAGTTGTGTTTATAAAATAAGATAAAATTGGAGAGTTGACTAAGTATTAGCTTATTATTATGAGTAAATAGAGCTTAATATCGAGTTCACTATAAATTTACGGGTTTAGTGATCTGTGTACATTAATTTTCCGCAAAATATTTTTCATGGAGTAAGTTCTTCTTTCACCCTTAATTATTACCACATCGCATAGCCATCTCGGTGACGCGTTTCAGCTCTATGAATTATTTTGTCCAACCCCCTTCAGGTCCCCCTTAATACGTCACGGGGCTCTGTTCATCCTAAATAAGATCCCAACCCTTTCTTTTCCTGTTCCAGAGAAGCTAGTTCCTCTATTCCATTAATGTTTCAACTGGAGGCAAATCCTTGACGAATGCACTACACCGATTGTCAATCTACAGACTTCCTGAATGGAAGAAACGGAGGGAAAAGAATAATAGGAAAGGGGGGGAAAAACACTTAAATTATAGTTTGTGACAAAACAAAGTCAGAAAAATAAAAGGTGAAACAAACACACAAGTACAAAAAAAAAAGAGTGAGACAAGAAAGTTTCATACAAGTGTCTATACAAAAAAAAATAGATCAACAAGATAGCATCCAACTATTTGCTATTAAAGAAATCGACGTCTTGAATGGGTTAGGTTGAGAGCAGTGAGGGGTATTAGGGGGTGGCTGTAAGAAATTCTGGCGCCTTCAGCGGCCCATGACGATGGCTTAGTATTGTCAGAAGCAGTGAGTGGCCTTTGTTTTCAGTAAGTTGTACAAGAAGTGAATGCATGAGAAACTGGCCAAAACTTTAGTTGGGCTGAAACTTAAACCTAAGTTTCTTACTAAAGTAAACAAGGGGCTGAGTAAGTTTCGCGGCATACCTCCCCCAAACCCCCATGTCGAAAACTTGGTAATAAAGAATAACTTTCAACGACAGTTTACAAGTGGGTAAACGAGTTGGGTATTTTTCTTCTTCTTTAATTTCAGAAAGTTTATATTAAAGGGGTGCATCTAATAGAAATTTGGACTGAAATTAGAATTCAATTATATAATCTTGTATTAAAATCGTACACACTACTTTTAGTTAAATAACTGCCTAAATAATTTCCCTTGAGTACTGTACTGTATATTAAAGTAAATGTGTCTGTCAATAGTTTTAATCACATTACTAATGTTCTTGAATGGATCGGTTTAATATAAATTAACTATTGAAAATACAATTATTTGATTGCTTCAAATAAATTATGCTATAAGTCTATATCTAAATGTATTTGACACACTTTTTAAATCCCATTTTATAAAGAATTATATTAAACATAATTTTCAAATGAACTTTAAGGAGTCTTACAGACTAAACATGAATATAATATATAGAAAATAAAAACAGTGAACATCTGCTCCGGTGGCCGCAAAAGACTAGACTGCTGATGACAGAGAGATCGGGATTCGAATCCCGGTCGAGTGTATTAAGGGTGGTTTTTACCAAACGATTTTCCACTCTTCCACAAAAAAAATTCTGGAACACTTACTCTAAATTAAACCTTTCTTATCCTTGACTCATTAGCGTAATTAGTACATATGCGTATAACATGAACTGGTGGTAAGACGCGGCGAATAAAAAAACGTGAAGTGTATTAATATAATTAAAATACAATTCTGGAGTTGATTTTTTTTTAAACTTCTAGGGAAATTTTATTTTAATTGAAATTATTTTGATTAAAATTCTATATCAATTTTGGGGTGAATATTATTTTTAAAATATATCCTCCAAAATTAAGAGAGTAAACGAAAAATTTTAGTATTTTTTTGAACCAGACACCAGATTATATTGAACGAGTGGAGCGAGGTCATATTCCAAATCAAGCGTTTGGAATTTCATCTGCGTTTGTTCCACGTTTACTACCAAATGCATTAACCAATTTTAACGAAACTTCGCAAGGATATTTTTTTAGCTTAGTTTAAACGAGGTATATATATATTTGTTTTTTATTATTTTGACATCTATTGTAAGACTTGTATAAAACCACATGCGCGATGTTTCTCTATGAATAGACCTATAATGTAGGTCTACTATTGAATATTATACTCCTTTGTTTACTGTCTAGCTTGATCAACAACTTCTAATACAAGTAAAAATTATAAGGAATATTCCAACCTGAAATCCAAATAGAAATTTTAAGACTTTAGTAACGATAAGAACATGCAGGAAGGGAGGTCTACTGTTCACAGAACTACTACTAAGACTATAGTAGCGATAATAACATGGAGGGAGTGAGGTCTATTGTTAACTTAGCTACTAGTAAGACTGTAGTAACGATAAGAACATGGATGAAGGGAGGTCTACTGTTCACGGAACTACTAGTAAGACTGTATTAACGATAATAACATGGAGTGAGTGAGGTCTAATGGTCGCAGTACTGCTAGTAAGACTGTAGTAACAATAATATGAAGGGAGCGAAGTCTACTGTTTACAGAGCTACTAGTATTAGTAAGATCATAACTGGGTTTTCATGACTAAATTAAAGTTTTTAAATTGTATTTATTGTATGTTGTAAGGGTGTATGCGGGAAATTATCTCTGGAACAGAGCATCCAAGAGCAGAGAATGCTCTCTTAACCTTGTTTGACGAGTACATTTACCACACGACCACTTCGATCCATCATGAAGGGTCCCAGTATGAGTCCTGGCATTAAGTCCTCTCTCTCTCTCTCTCACTCCTCTCTTCAGGACTTCCTCTCTCTACATCATCAGATTAAACACATGCTATTTAGCTAAGCCCCGACGCAGGAGAGGATACGGTTCCTTGTCGGAGTAATTAGATCAGTCGGCGGGTAGCACTACTTTGCCGTGGCTTCGTGTCAGGCTTCATTCCACGAAATGATGCCCCTGCTACACCCGGTATCGCTGCTAGGGACCTGTTTGGTTCGATAGCGCTCGATGATTTGGGTGATTTGAATCAATAGTTTAACCAAATGCCATCTCATTATTTCACCTCGGAGCTAGCTTACCCCAGTGGACGACGGAGCGATTATAAAGATGGACAAGGCTGGGTACATTTCAAGAAGACTTTGGTTTTACAACAGACGGTGTCCTGAAGAATTTAACATTCAGCAACTCACTTTTGAACCCACATGGTTGGCTTAAGGCGCCTCTCTCACAATAGACTAGACTGCCAATGACGGGGAGATCAGGGTTTCAATCCCAGTTGGGTGTACTTAGAGTAGTTTATCCTAGATGGTTTCCTAGTCCCCGTCCATGTAAATGTGGATACATTTTCTCTAAATTTGCCATTACTCATCTTTAACCTATTAGCGTAATTATTATACAAGCGTATAAGCAGGAATGGGTAGTTATACGCGCTACTTTAAAAAATATGCGGAGTGGAAGGAAACATGATCTAAGGCCCATATTTTTGTAGCTTTTATTGCAAAACTTATTTTAGTCAAAATTAATAAAATATGTATTCAGTAGATACGTTGAGTTTAATTTTATACGCATAGTAGTATTAACAATTATTGTATATCTGTCATGAGCATATTATCATTTGACCAGAAACTTGTTAAATAAAGATAAAAATCTAAATTACGTGATGTCCAAGACAATTTAAGAACTGTTTAGCTTAACATGTGTATAAAATCAAACTAAACGCATCTATTGAGGCAATGTTTTATTTATTTTGGTTAAAACGTGTTTTATCATTAAAAAATCCCCATAGCGTCAGCTCGCAAGCGAACTAAACCAAGCGTGTGGCCACCGTATGTTAGCGAAGATAGTGTCGAATTTTGCGAATAGTGTCGTGTGCTCAGCATAACAAACCCTTCATACGTTAATCTCAGTTTCTTAGACCAGAGTCGCTACTTCTTTATTCAAGTTGCTCCTCAATATTTGTCCTCACGAGGCGGAATGGACTCCATTCCAGAACCACTGCTTCACAGAGAAATCTGGAAGCGCCGGGGTTCAAACCTGGGACCTCTGTATCTGTGGGCAGGAACCATAACCACTAGATCACAGAGGTGGTATTTTATTATATAAACTAAACCAAGCCTGTTCAACTGGTGGCCCACGGGCCGCATGCAGCCCTCAGCAGCATATTTTGCTGCTCGCGATACATTAGAAAAATTTAAAATTATAATTATAGATAACTTCATCAATTTTTCCCTTTAACAAGATCATAATTAAATTGTGTAGAATTTATTATATGTATTATTTACTGTACTATAATGTATATCAATTATCATAATACAATTAATGTAATATATTAATTATTAGACTATCAAGAAACATTCATCTGTTTAATTTATCCGAAAATTGAGAATATCGTAAACGGAAGAAAGAGTACCGGAATCTGCTAACAGCTTGAAAAGTACCTGCTTACAAAAATAGAAAACACGCCCGCCGACCTTCACTTGTCTCTGTTGCATTGTTCATTGGGAGCTGAGCAAGATTAATTTTTAGTTATACTTTGTGAGTGTATCGTGTTAGTAACTACAATTTTCATAATTTTGGGAAATCTAACAAGATGATTAAGTCTACTACAGTAAAATGACGCACAATCGAGGATAAAAACTGGAAGTTTCATACAAGTTCGGAAAATGATATTTTTTTTAACAAAAAATTGTGGAAAAATATAGTGGCTAGTGTGCTTGCAAATATCGTCGGTGTCAGAGGCCTAATTTCCACGTGTGCGGCCTGCAGACTATCTAGGAATATAAAATGAGGCCCATAGCTAACATAAAGTTAGACAGCCCTGAACTAAACAATAATAGGGAACTTAGCTCGCTTTTCCTTCCTTCCCACTTTAAAATGTCGGATTATCATATTACCAAGGTCTTACTTCCTGTCCGGGCTGCAAGGATTGTAACTAAGTTGATGAGGTAGGGAAGAGTAAAGTAGAATTTAGAGAAAATATACCCAAATTTACGTGGAGGGAAAGAGAGAGGAAAATTAGCTAGAAAATAAACCCACCCTCAGTAGACCCAATCGGATTTTTGAATCCTGACCGTCCCTTCAACGTAAGACTGGACCAAACAAGCTTGGAGCCTTAGCCCTCCTGCCCATCGATACAGGTCCCAGTTTAATTAATAGCTGATATAGATTTACCCAAAACGAATCATTAAACTATTCACGACTGTTGACCACATCCATAATAGGAGTTGGTTGAGTTTGCTTGAACCAAAATAGATCAATGCCTCGAGACAATAAAACGTTTCCTTGTGACACTGATAAAGTTGAAATAGGGGATGGGGGACTAAAGGGGTGCGCAACTTACAGTTGAGATGAATGAAGTTGTAAGCCATAAACTATATGGTTATCTGTGTTTTCCGGCTCCACTTTCTCAGCTAACTTTATGAAAAGATTCAGAAGGGAAAGTTTTGATCGTGGAACAATATACGGAGATTTTTTAAGGAAAGTTTCAAATTGTATTTGATAAATATTGAGAAGACCAATGCATAAGTTGAAGAGTTATTTTAATGATTCGATGGTTGATTAAATTAGACGATATTATTATGTATTCATTACAACTTCTTAAAGAAGGAACAAACATATTATTCAAACATCTATCCATGTTGTAGACTTTTATTTATATATAATCAAAACTCTTGGTAAACGTAAAAATTTACCAAACAAACTTTTTCAAATATTTTAAACGTTACTTGGATCAAAAAGACCTTTAAATAATATTTAATTTGAATATAATTGATTATTTTATTTCACTATTCAGTGTTAATTTAACCTAATGTTTTTGCTTGGCTTTCACTTTTAGCATATCTTATGAAAAGTTGGCCACCCTATTCTTTCGAAGTTACGAAACTATAAAATAGATAGATACAAATGTATGGTTTGTATTTATTTCCATAGCTCAGCGCTGCTCTTTTTGTGTTAAATATAGGAACTACTCAAAACGCATCGGATAGAAATAAATATGGAAAATACAGTTATATAGCTATATATGTTATATATATTTACCTTTTAATGAGATATTGTTAGGATAGTCAAGTCTCGTATATTACGGTGGGCAGAACATGTAGCGCAAATGAAAGAATCTAAAACTGTGTTCAGGGTATTGTCTGGTAAAACCAATGGGAAGATGCCATTGGGAGGACGCAGATGGGAGAATAACATTAGAATGGACCTGAAAGAGATAGGGCGTGACGAGGTGTACTGGATAGAATTAGCCCAAGATAGAGATATGGTGTAGTGAGGTGGACTGAATAGAATTAGCTCAAGATAGGAATAGGGTGTAGTGAGGTGAATTGTATGGAATTAGCTCAACATAGGGATACGGTGTAGTGAAGTGGACTGGATAGAATTAGCTCAAGATAGGAATAGGGTGTAGTGAGGTGAATTGTATGGAATTAGCTCAAGATAGGGATACGGTGTAGTGAAGTGGACTGGATAGAATTAGCTCAAGATAGGAATAGGGTGTAGTGAGGTGAAATGGAAAGAATTAGCTCAAGATAGGAATAGGGTGCAGTGAGGTGGAATTAATAGAATTATCTGAAGATAGGGTAGTGTATAATTACGTGCAATGGATAGTACTAGCTCAAGGTAGATATTGCTTGTAATGAGGTGGACTGGATAGAACTAGCTCGAATTAGAAATAGGTGACGTAATTTTGTAAGTGCGGAAATGAACTTCCGAGTTCCTAATGCCATAGAGTAAGAATAAGCTACCTTTTTTCTGCAATATAGTGCCTTCAGTTTTACTTATATATATGAACACTAAGAGGTATAGTGTATCAGATTGTATTTATTGTCTCTAGAAAAAGAATAATTTATAGTACTAATTTGTAGAATTTTTGAATTACTGCCAATGAATTAATTTTTAACATATAACTTGTATTAATATATAATTTGTAATAATATTAATAAATAATCAGTTGGTAGTATAGTAATATTAACTATTGCAACCTTAACATAAAGCTCGTCAAAGAAAATAAATAGCATACGAATTATCTTTTAACTATTTTTTAAATGATTTCAGAAACATAAATTGTCTATTAAAATTTAAAATATGTATAGGCTAAATAATTATCATATTTTGATTATTATTTTAAAGTTAAATCGTGTTTTTGTACATGTTTATCTATTTAAAAGGGACATTATAATTATATAACTGCAGAGACAGTATTTTGTTATGGCTTTGCCGAACTAATTACACTGTAAAATATAAACATTGAAGAAGCAATACTCTAGTGTCAGTAACTAAACAATGAATTCCAAACCAACCATAGTGTGTCAAGTTAGTTCATTACCGATTAAGACATTTTTTCAAGAACGTGTAGAGATGTAAATAGTCCCTACTTGTAGAGCCCAACTCTCGTTGATTGGTCGGACATATAAAACAATTAACGTGCAGCAGCCCCCCCTTTTGGTGGATAAATAAGATTGACCCACCGAAATAAGATGCAGAAAAAGTAAGTTTATCTATCCCACTGTATTTTCAGTCACACTTTCACTTCCCCACAAGCCATGCTGACAAATCGGCCACGGGGTTCGTAGGAGGTAGCAACAATTTTGACATATTATCGTCCAAAAAATAGCTCCAAATAATGAAGGATTAGAGTGAGAGTTTAATGTTTAGTTTATAATAGTGTACTTTATTATAATAATAAAAGCAAATATAACTTATATGTGGTACTTAATAAGTGAAAAGTCGCCAGAATAGCTCAGGGACAGAAAATTGGTGGGTAGGAATTAAGGTAGGGAGTTTGATACTTCTCTCTAAGAAGACACTTTTCATTTTTATTGAATATGAGTCTATAATCAGTATTTTCCCTGGTGATAGCATTTAAATATTAGTTGAAGTTAAGATTTAAATTAAAGTTTTATTACATAACGTGATTGAGTATTTATTTCTTTGTAAGTTAGTTTCTGCTTAGTGACTAAATTGGTAAGTTGGTGCAATTGCGTCTTAATATTGTGTTATTTTCTTTTAATATTTATTTATTTTAGCACCGCCTCTTACTATCTGTTCAGATTATACATTCGTATATTGTAATAATTACGCTAAAGTTATAGGGATGAGTGAGGTTAGATTTAGAGGTGTACCCGCATTTGCGTGGAGTGAGAGTGTAAAACCACTTAGTAAAAACTACCCTCAGTACATCAAACATGAATTCGAAACCCTATCTTCCCATCACCATCAGTCCAGTGTATTGCAAGAGTGGCGCCTTAGACCATGCAACCACCTAAGTTAATTTCTTTAAATTAAGCTAGAATAAGCAATTAGATGCTAGTGCTTAGCCCTGTTAAATTTTTCTGGCTGAAATAACCCGCACAGTTGTGCACGTGGACTAAATGCCAAGCTCATCTAGTCAGATTTGCCGGTAACGGATAGGTCTGGGTTCAAATCTTTGCCACATGTACTGAGGGTGAATTTTCCCAAATATTATGTCATTCTACTTCCCCGTAAATGCGGGCACATTTACTCTAAATTATACCTTATTCATGTCTACTTCAATAGTGAAGTTAAATGAGTACACTCCGGATTGGAAATAAGCAAAGATATAGATAAATACTTTCATCTAAATAAATCGTTTACACAAATTGAACTATTAAAAGGTAAAATAAACAATAAATGACTGAGTTTTTTTGTACTGATCAAATATTTATAGCATTGGTGTATCTATAAACCTTTCAGATAAGAGCAAATGACGAAAGATTAGAAAGTTGAGTTTATGGAGGAGTGGTTAAACTGATGGTCAGCAATAAGAGTTAAAGGGAAGAAGAAAAAAATACGTTATATTAAATCACAAAACTATCGGGACCCTATATACCCCTCTAACCCTCAATAAATGTGAGGAGGACGTTCGTTTGCCCCGAAATTTATGTGTCTTTAGATAAACACTCAGTTTATCAGTGAGTTTTAAGTCAGCATTTGAAGTGGTTTCTTAATGACAGCGAGAGAATGTTCAATAATGATAAGACTAAACTTACAATTACGCTATAATTATAAACATGTTTTTTCTGGTAAAGAGGCGTCTTTAAATTAGATTAGGGGTTTGTTTTGGGGGGGGAGGATCTTCTTAGGTTTTCTTAAACAGGGGTGGGAGGAAGGGTCAGAATCCATCTTACGTAGGGTTTTTCTTACCAATGTTTATGATGAGACAAAATATTTTTTTTAAATTACAGAAAATAAAACACATTAATTTGAAAATTTCACCTATTATATTTAATTTACTTATAATGTGCTACACCAAATTTTACTGTAATTTAAGTATTCTAAAATTTCATATCACTCCTTTTTTTACTAATCCTTATGTCTAAAAATAATTAAACCGTTAAAATAATATAATTTACCAAATCGTAACAAATTACCTAAGATATAGGAGGAGAGGGGTGGTGACGGAAAATCTTACGAGCCCTCATGTGGGGACAGAGGGAGCTTGAAAATAAAAATAAAAAACTTATGTAATTTAAGGACGGCTCCTAAGTTACAATCGTTATTCTATATTGATATACACTAGGTCCTAAACCTAGTAATTAATTATTGGTGTGGTTTATTTTGTTTATTTAGAACTACGTCTTACTTCCCAGTTAAGCTTGTACGTATATGATGCTAATTACTCTCTTACAATCAATCTGTATATTTCATAGCTTTTTTAAGTTTCTAATAGCTGAAGCTTTTAACAGTTATGTGTGTCCGGAAGAAATGTGGAGGATATTAATTTTTCATGGCAACATTTTCTCATGTCTAACATTTTCACACATATATAACTTTTATCAAATAATTTTTCTTAATCCGTATTTAGTCAGTTCATTAGTCTTCTGTACCACGTCATAGAAGGCAAGGTTGAGGGAAAGAGGAGATTAGGAAGGAGGATTCAAATTTTGGATGATTTGAAGAAAAGAAGAAAATTTTGGAAGCTGAATGAGGAGATAGAAGACAGGGCACATCGGCGGTCTAAGTTCACTAACAAAAGGAATTTTACCTGTCGTAAGACAGAACACCTGATGATGATGATAATAATAGTAGTAATAATCATCTTAGAAATCAGGTATAGTCCGACTTAGAAACGAAGGAACTTTTTTAAAGTTATAAGCGTTCCTAAAACAATTTTCATATACTGTTATGAATACATAAAGTCAAGTGATTTGCAGCTGTCACTTTTCATGAGTAATCTATATAGCATACCTAAGAAATAATATTTATATGAGTTAAATGTTATCAATGTTGACGTAAAAAGTTTGTGTTTTTTAAAAGGTCTTTCCTACCAGAATACGTCCCACTATTCGCACTCAGTTTAATAGATTTGTGGATTATCGATGCACGGTTCCTCAAAATATTACAGTATAAAATAGTTCTCATATTTTTCAATAAAATAAATAGCTCGACAGTAAACGTGTTATTGTGAACAACGCTAAACACGTTTTAGTCACAATCACTACCTCTCACCCCCTCGTTAACTTTCCTTCCCATCGCTCTGTCCGCCCTTACTGTTTTATATAAATCATTATACATGTTGTAAACACAATTCATCTGTCAACATAAAATGAAAAGCTGTGTATTCAATTATCCGTGTTTTTAAATTATTCATACCTTCTCCTGTACCGATTAATACGAAGGTGGTTACAGTGTAGCCTGTCCACTGAATTATTTTATAACTTATGTGAAGTGTAGAATAAATATTTTTATTTTATCTGGTCATTGCCGAATAGAGATAGATATGTGTTTTGGTCCAACACCATATCTCAGTTGATTGTGTGTATGTTAATTGAGATAAGGGTCCCGGGTTGGATGCCAGGAATAGACGAAATATTTATTATTGGTGAAATGTGGGTCCCAGTGATGAATTAACGGCAGGGGGAGGACTGTGTTGTCTGTTAAAGATTAAATTAGTGTATAGGTCGTGTTCTGATATAATCAGTCGGCTTAACACATGCACGTTAGATAAATAAAATAATAGATGAAAAATTGATATTTTTGCTAGTAAAAACTTTTGTAATTCGAAGTGAAATTTTCTCAACTATAAATTAGATAATTTTATATACATTGTATGCATATTATTTTGGTAATAAAAGGACTAGTTCGACTCTCGGACGAACCTACAGGAGCGCCCAGGTAGCCCAGACCGGCGTGGGCATACGCCCACTAGACTAGTATTCAGGTCAACACGTCACAACTTTTTCCCCTACTTTTTTTATATCCCACTTTCTTTTATCTCTCTTTTCTCTATCTGATACATGTGTGTGAGTGTGTGACGCGCAGTGCTATCCTGTGCTCTCGACGCCGCCGCGCTGACGACGCCACTCCCTCCACCGACGCTAGGGCCCGCCTTACCCCGTTCAATCCGGGGGATGCGCCCTGACTGGGTTTAGAACTCGGGCCTCAGCGCTATTGGCTCGCCTCTCCCTGACGGCAAGGTTCACGCCTTCCTTCCTCTCCAGGGCAAGATTTCACCCCCTACAACCCCCCACAAGTCGCCTTGCACTATCTACCGGCTCTGGCCCACTTTCGCCAAGTCTGGGGGTGGGGGGTGGTTGAGGCGCCACGGTACCGCCTCCTACCAGTACCAGTGGTACGTCCGGTTCTTCTTCGGCTGTGCAGATGTCTTAGTGTTACGTTCACGAGGAACAGGAGATATTTAGTAAGATTCTGGTACAAAACACTCTTATCAAATAAAAAACATATTTCTTATAGTTAACATTGATAACATTTTACTTTATTATTAGTGTTGTTTTAAAGGTATTAATAATATCTATCAAACGTAACGTCTGAAGATCATATGACTTGACGTTTGAATAAATGAGAATTTTTTAGTACATTTTTAAATGTAAAAAAAAAATTAATAGCTTTAGTGGTGGCTATCACAGGCAAACCAAATAAGAGGAGACTGACTCATCTGTCGACGTTCCCTTAAGTGGGGGCTATGTTAGCACACACTTAAATAATCTAAAATTTCTGAAAAGCAAAATCTAGTGGTTATCTATCGTTAACGGCGTATTACTTTTTGCTCGTAATATCCGCATGTTTACACCAATGAAATAGGAATGATGAAGGTAGAATGTAGATAAAATGTGCTCTCATTTGCGTGGAGGGTAATTAGGAAACTATTTAAGGAAAAAACACTCTCAGAAACCTAATTGGGATTCACACCTCGACCTCCCCGCTGCCGGAAAAGAATTATATTGATAGATTTCTACCACTGATAGATATTATATGGACGTAAATTAAATAAAAGTTTGTATGTTAGTGGCCATATTATGTCAAGTGAATACATTATTTCGAAAAGGCATGCTTCCACTCTTTACTAAAATTAATCTTTGTTTTTTCCATTTTTGAATACTTCTATAGTATTCCATGTGAAATTGCCACGTTCACGAAACTTCTGCATATATTTTTTAACACCACGTCTTAATACCCGTTCGGATTATATTGGATGTGGAGTGAATAATTAAGCTATTATATTTGTTAGGGTTATAGCCGCCTCTAAATATCATATTCTTTCAATTTAAATACTATTATATAAGAAATATATGTACTAATTACACTTGAATGTTAGGAATGAGGAAGGTTGAATTTTGATAAAGTGTGCCCACATTTTTGTGGAGACAGATAATGGAAAATAATTTAGTAAAAACCAATCATAGTACATCCAGCCAAAATTTGAGCCAGGATCTCCCAATCATAGGCAGTCCAGTCTATTGAGATAGTAATGCCTTAACCCATTCGAATATCGAAGCGTAAGCACTCCTTTCAAAAAAAGGACAAATTTCTATAGTTATTCTATGTCTCTCCTGTAAAATTTACATTTGTGTAAATATGTGTTTTTTTTCTTCTAAATGACCGATCAAATTAATGAATAAGTTTACGGAAAATAACAAATGTGTTGTTCATCAAGGTGACTAAATTATAAAAAGTAAAGCAAACTATAATCCTTACAGTAAAAAAAATCAAGCTCTGAAACAAAACTTTCAATAATCTTCTACTTTTCTTGGAGACAGTTCTAATGTCTCACCCATAAAGACAGAAATATCATCCTTGTCTTTGCAAGTCGAAAAAAAAAAGCCGGGGAAAACCTTCGCAGGAACACATTTCCTTCCGGTGAGAAAGGAAAAAAAAAAGTTCCTAATGGTAGCGTGTGTCTTCTGATAGCTCTCATTTATCAACGCTATTCATGTTCAGCGGCTTAAGAAATTCTCCATCACTCACAAATTCTTGTCACTTTCCTTATTTCTTTACTTCCTACCATTTCTTTTCATTACACATTTTTCTACTTTTTGTATGTGTGTGTGTATCTTCTATCCTCCTTTCCACCGATATTAAGGGTAATGACAATTCCATCATTTATACAATTCTTCTGAGACATTACATCCAAATCAACTCTACGGATTCCGTTGGATATGAGTTGAACTCTAGGTGGACCTTTTGGCAAGTTACCAACATATTGCCCAGAGTTTTTTTTTTCTTCCAAGTTTCGAGAAATCCTATTCTATAAAAACACTTAGAAAATGTGTTCAACCCCTAAATATATAAGTTTTTTAATACAAACAAAGAAATATCCTCCAATATTACTCTCAACTATTGTAACAAAAGTAATGTTAATCCTATAGCTCTGTTTAAATTAAAATATTAATGAGAGGGACAAAGTTAAAACATTAAAACTTTTTCCCACCGATCTGGATAATGTAGGTAAAAACATTTAAATGATGTAGATTATCTTGAAAGTTCAATCAACTGATTTGGCATTCAAATCTAGCACATTAGAAGCAATTAGACACATAGGAAAATATTTACGATTCCATATGAATTAATATGTATTAAAGTTCAAAAGCATAAAAAAATAACTAAGGCCTACTATGCAAATCATTGCGTACTTATTTCCCCCATTTTATTCTAATTTGAGCATTTAGGTTAAGATCGATACACATTATCTATACAAGACGGAACACGGATGGGTATGAAACCTTATTTTCAAAACTATGTAAATTGAAGTTTAATTTTGAATAGCCGAGCCTTTTGTGGCTTATATCAATAATGTTTGTTGCGTTTTCAATTGGGTGTTTCTATCTATTCTAAAATCATCAACCAGTAAACTTATTAGCAAATTTTATTTTTTAAAGTTTGTATAATTTCTTCTTTGATGTAATATTTCAGAAAATGTTCTACTTGTTTATAAAGCTTGATATAAGCCTGGGTGTGGTTTTCTTCAAAAGAGCGACTTTACCAGAATGAAAACCTTAAAGATTATCCGTACCTATCCCATTTCTACACCAAACTTTTAAACATCCTAATCAATTTATGACATGCGGAGGAATTCTAAGAGTAGTAAAAAATAGATATTAGGACTTTGGTGGGGAGCATCTTTCAGAAAATACAAACACATTATTTTGCGATCAATAATTATAGCATTTTACTTCAGGCCCTATTATTAGTGTAATTTCATAGGTATTGATAACATATATCAAAAGTGACAACTGAAATTACACATTAATATATAAAAGCCTGTTCATCGCTAACGGCAGCGGCCGCTCGGTCGGTAGAGCTCACTTGCGGCCTCACATCAGGGAGTTGTTTTTTTGTTAACTTTTATATCTGTCCAAAAAAGGCCTTTCTTTTTTACATATTACTGTACAGTCCATAATATAAGGGTATAAATGCTAGAAGTAGCAAAGAAATGATTGACAAAGAGGTCAAAAGTTTGAATTCCAGCCTGACCATTAGTTAAAATATGCGGCTAGCCTGGACGGATATTATAAAACGTTTTGCACCCAAAAAAATAGTATATATTTATATATACTATATATATAGTATATATTATAGTATATAATAAAATATATACTATTTATATAAATATATATAATATAGTAAGTTAAAATTTAAAATATTGTATATGTTAATATGGTAAAAATGAGTAATTAAAAATGTAAAACGTGAATGGGTTTCAAATAGAACTAAAAATATAACACTACATACGTACCTGGCTCCTGACTGACACGCTGAAAGAAATAATAATAGTTGAGGAAGCGGTAACTTTTTTTCAAGATGTTTGAATGGGGGGGGTTGAAGTATGTGCTAAATGTTCCGGAAAATAATGACTGATGGTCCCTCTTGTGGCCCCTATTCCCTCCCCTCCACTTGACAGCCGAGTCCAAGAACAATAGGAAGTCGGGGACTATGAGGGATAGACCCATAGATATGGATAGGTAAATGTGCTATATCACATCTATACCTAGATATAAAATCAATTTTTATGTGACTACAAATGTGAAATTTGAAAGTTTTTTTAATCACCGCATCTTACTACAGGATGTCCCAAAAGTTACTGTGCAGTAAAGTACCACGTAACTCATTTCCGTTCTTCCTATAACAGATGTTGGAAGTGTCCCCCACGGGCTTGATGACATGTCTGGACACGCCTGTTCATTTAATATCATATGAACAGGCTTGTTCATACATGTCTTCAGGCCCGTGGAGGACATTTCCAACATATTTAATAGCAAGAACTGCTGCCAGATAGGTAATCATTTACCTTTTTAGAGATAATCCACGCACATTTGCGTGGAGGGAGCGTGGGAAACAATTTAGGAAAAAACCACTCCCAGTAAATCTGACCGGGATTCGAACCCCAACCTCCTCGTCTTCAGCAGGCCAGTCTAACACAAGAATGATACCTTAGACCATTCCACCCTCGAAGCGAGTCAACTTGAAAATAGTTTTCCTAAATATCAATCTTATTCTTGATTATATATTATCCACAAATAATCAAAACATTTAAGTAAATTTATGTCGAGCTAATCTAATGTTTACAAAACTTTTCAAGCGAATTAACTAGGATTAACCCTTGAATAAGCTCTACTTAGTGTCAAAAAGTATTTTTGAAAGATTGCACCTTGAATAAGCTTTACTTAGTGGCAAGAAGTATTTTTGAAAAATTGCAATTGGACTTAAATTTCTCATTATTAGGCTGTATATATATTTACTTTATCTCGAGCCCTCGAAAAAAGAAGTATATTCAGAAAAATATTTTTCTCTTCTATTTTTACTTTACCTCTATTCTTCATAGAGATAAGTATTGTGATAATCAGAAAAATCCAACTCAAGATTTTGATAAATTTCAAAGTTTCATGACCCTCTGAAACCAAAAATTTGTTTTCATGATTTTTATTATAATTCATATCCAGGCATTATTTAAAATTAAATGCAAAATGGCATTTCTTATCTTTATATAAGCAGAAATTTCCGATTTTGATCATATCTCCGCAACTATTTGAGATACTAAATAGCTTATAATAATTGTAAAGTTGTAGTACTATTAAAAATAAGAATCTTTCATTTGAAAACCAATAAAACCAATAATTTCTGATTTATAGGCAAACATTTCATTTTTTTAGAGCTTCTTTGAAATTTAAATGGATTGTTATGCTCTTAAGTGAACAGATATGTTCCTCTTTTCTCATTATTTCTGTAACAATGTATATTATTTAATTTATGCTATATGGTGGAGTATTTCTGCAAAAATGTTTATTATTTCGTTTCACAAATCTTATGAGTTTTAAGTAAATTTTTATTTTTAATATTAATGAAAAAGAGAAAGTCTGTGCGGTGCACCGTACCAATTATGTGTATACTATTCCTGCTGTTTCATAGGTAAAAGAGACTGGGAGATTATATTTTCCTTTCCCCGCGTCCTACTACCCAACCGGTATATGCATGCTAGCTCGAACGATGGGCTAGGTATGAAGAAATAGAGTTTAGAGTAAATTTACCTGTATTTACGTAGGGTGATAGTGGAAAACAATTTAGTAAAAACAGCCCTTAGAGCACTTGGACGGGATTTAAATTCCAATATCCCCGTCACCAGTAAATTATATTAGCTTAACATTTAGTCTGATCGCTCACCAGAGGTGTACTGGGCCGCTTGGACACCGGGAGACATCCTGGAGGACCGGTTTGATTTGGGCTAAAGCTACTTAAATCTCTTGTTTTTATTAAATTGTAATTAAAAGTTCCAGTGAGAAAGTTTAATATTGCCCAGAACACATTTTTTGTGGAGATAAACGATGGCATTAAATGTAAAGATCAGGTTAGTTGTTTCTTGTGTTATCTATAAAATATTTCTTAATTCAAACGTAAAAACATTTGTTTGGTGAATAGCGTCACTAGCTTTGTTATTTACATAATTAGTGGATGGAGGATAATTTTACAAACTTAAATAAGTAAACATATACCTCCAGATATTGTCTAACATTATAAAAGCAATTTTTCTCATGGCAGTAAAAAGCATAAGCTGATGTTTTAAGTGGACTGAATAGCATCATAATCATCGAGAATGTAGTTGAGAATGGCTTTGTAATTAAATTTCCAAATAAAAAAAACACTAATACTTCACCTCACCACTTCACCTTACACTGGAACATAGCTTCATTGGTATTTATGAATGTATGTATATATATAATCCCGGGCCGCTTGGAGCCTGCCAGTCCACCCCTGGTGCCCACCGATGCTGATCGGGGATGGAAGAAAGCAGGGGGATTTGTTTCTACACACCCTCGCAACACTTCTCCACCCGTGTGTCACATGTTGGTGAGAAGAACGTGTTCGGGAAAGCTATAAAGTTGTCGAGTTGTTAGCCGAAGGTCAAGAGTGCATCCGTCGGCCCTCCGATCTGTGACCAGTTGTGACGAACGTGAGGGCTCACGTCGTGGAGGTTTCTCATAATTACCAAATGCATTGAAGATCTCAGCATAAAAATAATTAGAAACCCTTTTCAAGTTGTGACGAACGTGAGGGCTCACGTCGTGGAGGTTTCTCATAATTACCAAATGCACTGAAGATCTCAGCATAAAAATAATTAGAAACCCTTTTCCGTTAGGTTTCATAAGCGAACATTCGTCGCGACACATGGTAGACATTACAGGGGGATGTTGTAACAAAACATGTAACATTGTATTTAACCAGTGGATCGTTGCAGTGATGGTTGCAGATTTTCGTGCTAAACTGTATTTTTTTTAAATTATTGGGAAAAGTTATTTAGAATGAGGCCTCACTCTACTTTCTAGTTATAGATTTACTCGTCAAATCGATAGATTTTGTGCTTTCGGTGTTTAATTTCAAGCAAAACGTAACTTTTTACCAGTTCACAGACCTTTAAACGACCCCTCTCCGAGCTCTCTACCTATTTGTTACACCCAATAAAGAATTAGTGAGTTGCAATTATTTTTAACCAAAGATAAATATTTTATTTACAGATATACAACCTTAAACAAATCAGGATTTCCATGGAGATGTAAACAATTTTTCTCGACATCCTGGGCTCCTTACCTTTAAAATAAGTTGTCGTTTGTCAAAATTGGTCCAGCCATTTACGCGTAATTTCAATTCCTGGATATGGGATTTCCAAATGGTATACATTTATGTGTGCAAAGCGTTTTATTACCCGTCCGGGCTATCCACATGCATACTAATTATGCTAATGTCTTAAAGATGAGGTTGGAATTACATCAAGTGTGCCTACATTTTCATTGAGGGGAAGGGAAAACCATTTATAAATAAACCCTCTCAGCCCACCCAACCAGGATTATTAACCCCGATCTTCTCATTATAGGAAGTCCAATTTATTGCGAGAGTGACGTCTTAAACCTTTCGACCACCGAAGTGGGTCTTAATAGCTGTTAGCGCTATGTTTCACAATTATATTAAACGTTTTTCCTCTGGTTACACCCAACGATATTCTGAGATAATCAACGATCGCTTCGAGAAATAAACAAAAAAGCTATCTCACCCACATCACGAGGTCAGGACTCCAATTTCCGAACCTCACGTCAACTCTGCAAATATCGCCATCCCATGGATGTGACCTCTCGCTGACGTCGACCGACCGGTACACAACAAAGCCGGTCAAATAAAGAGTCGGGGCTCACTCCCTTATGAGTTTCGCCGCCGAATCAAATCAAAATATGACATTGATTTTCCACTTTGTGTATTACAACAAGGGAGCTAGGCCCAAGCACCACTTTTTTTTATGTCAGACCGTTACGCGCAAGAATGGCCGATGTCTTGTTCGAGTAAAATTTGTTTTGGAACTGCGTCAGACTACCTTTTCAGGTTACAAGCAGATGTACTAATTATGCTAGTGAGTTAAAGATTAGGAAGGTTGAATTTATATGAAATGTACTAGAATTTGCGTGAAGGGAGAGTGTAAAACCATTATGAAAAAACCTCAGTACACCCGACCGGGATTTCAGCCCCGATCTTTCTGTCATTGGCAATCTGCTTTAATATGAGAGTGACGCCTTAGAGATTGTGGCCACCAAAGCGGGTTGTTTAAATATAATTTTGTGAGTCCTGCGAGAAATATGATTATATACCAAAATTAGTATAATCAAATATTTAAGATCTATATTAACTTTTAAAGAGTGTTTACTAAACATATTATATTAGTGTGGCATAGTGTATATATTTTTATTCATTTTTTACCCCACATCTTACCATCTTTCAGAGCTATACGCATTTTTATTAAACTAATAGGAAGAGGATGAGGATGGTAGGCTTTTAGGGAAATGTATATGAATTATCGTGGAGGGACAGTGGAAAACCACCCTTAATTCACCCTACCGGGATTCAAACCCCAATCTCCTCATCATCTACAATCTTAGAGCATTGTGAGAGTGACGATCTAGATTCTAGACCAGGGTATCTGCGGTATTTTGAGGTATTTGGTGCGGCATTTCTACATATTCAGCCAACTATGTATCTTCGTCGTTTACAAACTATACATTCTCTAAACGCGTGTATTTTAATTAATTAAACCTCGCTTCAGTGGCCGTATGGTCTAGGGCGTTCCTCTCGCAATAGACTAGATATCCGATGACGGGGAGATCGTGGTTTGATACCGTTAGAATGTACTGAGGGTGCTTTTTCCTAAACGGTTTCCCAGATTCAATCCACGCAAATTCTTGTACATTTCTTTTAAATTCAACCTTATTCATCCTTAACCCTTTAGCGTAGTTAGTATATAAGCGTATAGTCCAACGCGGTGCTAAAAAGATTAAATAAAATAAGAAATCATTATTCTAAAATAATAATATGAAAAAATATCGACCGCTCTTATCTATCTATCGATGATTGGCACACTATCATCTTTTGGTACAATTTACTGTACATGAAGTGTGAGGCCTTCCAATGACAAAAGATCCCACACCCTCTCCCCACCACTCAGACTATTCGACCACCGAAGCGAGTGACTGGCAATTCAAAAGTTACTAAATCTATTTTCAGGGGTTGATAAAACAAATAACTCGTTCCTCCCTCAGTAACCGTTTGAATTATATTTTTATAACTGTATGAAATCAAATAATGAGACAAATGCATGAATAAATTGTAGTAATCACTTTTGAATACTTTTGTAGTGTACATTTGATTTTGGGTTAAAATAAAATACTTTTGAAACTGGATAGACCGTCCATAATTTTAATTTTAATAAGTTAGGGTATTTCCAAAAATAGTTTAGTTTCTACAGTAGCCTAATATTTTAAATATAATTATTAACGGTAAAGTAAACCAGTATTAAAATTAACATATAGAAAAAATGCTCTAGGGCTTGTTGTGCTGACCACATGTCAGCTTCTATCCACAGAAGTTGGTACAATCTTCGTTAACAGATTGTTTTCACTCGGTCAGTATGGATCAATCGCTTGCTGACGCCATGGCATTTTTAAATATATTATAATTATTCCACTAGCAATGAAAATAAATATTAAGCTAGATAAAACATTACTTATTGTTAGTACAGAGATTTCAATGGTTTTCAAAACAAAACAATCAAAAGCTTTAGACGCAGTTTTAAGTAAATCGTAATCTAAGATAGTCAAATGATTAATAAATTCGTTAAATAAATTTTTTAGTCTGGTATGCTGATGACAGGGAGGTCATAGTATGAATTTTGCCTGGTATACTTTTTTTTAATTATGGTTTTCCACGCAAATGAAGTTAAATACGTACAGCTCGGACGGGTAGTAAGAAACGGTGAAAAAATTAATTAGTGAAATCGACGATTCCCCTTTCACCGTGATGGGTGTTGTGACTATTTTATATCTAGGCTGTTTTATGAGTCATGTGTTCTTATATAGTAATTATGTTCGGAAAGTGCACAAATTTAATTATATTTTGTATTTGAGGTGTTAACGTGCACTTTATGAACTTACTGATTATACCAGAACAAGACTTAAGCTAACTTAAAACTAAAATTGACACAGCACCAGGTCTCCTGACCTTTATTCGTCGCTGTGAAAGGGGAAACCCACATTTCACCAGTGGTACATTTTTTTTTTGCCATGCCGGGAATCAAACCTGAGACCCTTAGATTGGTAGGCAGACATGTTACCTATTGAGAGTTGAACTAAGGTGTCGGTTCACACACAGATTAATAAAAAATATACCAATCTCCATTCAAAAACTGTCACTGGTAGGAACGCATGATAGTTCATTTATGCCGTAACCCCTCGACTTGATGTATGCCTTATTGTTTTCCAGACCGCTATTCTTAATGCATTTCAATCCCAATATTGTAGGGCCAGCAGCGTAAGAGGGGGGGGGGGTAAATCAAATAGGTTCAATATTTAATGCACTTCAAACAGTCAATACTCGGCCACGGGAATAAAAACGGTCCGCAAACAACCAATCGGACACAATACCAAACGCTCATTTTTCAATATGCATAGACTTTTTACGTTACGAAACAAACAAATAATGTGAGGGAAGGGAGAAAGGAGGGATGGAGGTGGTTTTATTTCGGTCTTTTTATTAGAGTGGTTTTCATGTCAAGTCGCCTACCCAATTCGACCTCACTTCTGATACATTTGTTTGTTTTAAAAACCCTTTTGACTGATAGCGTTATCTTTAAATAACATCTAACACCGTCAACTTACATCAGTGGTCACGCACCGGTAACATATAGGTCAGGGTTGAAATCCCGCTAGGGTGTACCTAAGAGTGTTTTCCCTTGAAGATTTTCCTACTCTTCCTTCATGCAAATACCGGATTCATTTCCTCTAAATGCTACCTTTCTTTTTCTCTACCCCATCAGCGTAGTTAAATGTGGACAGTACAGATTGGTAGTAATATGTGGTGCAACAAATGAATAAACATGGTAATTTTAATTCTCTAAGGGGCCAAGTTTGAACTCATATGGAAAGTTTTTAGGTTAAACAGCAGGAATGCGTGTGATGTTGAGTATAGACTAATTGGAATACCCTAATTGTTTTACGATTGGCCACGTCTGACAGCATTAAAAAGCTACTAGATATACTTTGACGTATTCATACGTCAAGTCATGTGATCTGCAGCTGTCACACTCGATATATATTGCCAATACCTTTTAAAAAAAAGTCATAGCCCTAGCAATGTTGGGACGTTTGTTTTGATTTACATAACTTTATTGGACGTCAGTGCTTAAAAGCGCTGGCTTAGCGAATATGATGTAACGAATTAGAAATATTAGAGGGGAATGCTGACTACTCATAACAATGTTTGCTCCAGTTGGAGAAGAAAGGGGCCATAGCGGGTTATAACAGTCTTGTATTTGTTGACATCGAGGCTGATATATTTTCATCAAATTTGTAGGCAGATACGCTGCCTGACGTCAGACCATAGCAGACGACATCTTCGAGTCATCAGTAGCACTTGTGCTTAGAGAGTAACTGTCGAGCCCAGGGTCTCGAGATCGAGTTCTGTAGGGGGTCGCGAGCCGTGTCAGTAATTCCATCAGTCTAAGCTTAAACGAGTAGGCCAATTCTTCCGCGAGCGTCTAATCTCTTATATTTATTTTATACTTAATTTAATATCACACTTTGTATTATCTCTTAGTACTTCTATTAAACCAAAATTCGTAACCCTACGTATTATTTTGAGCCCACGCAACTACCTTGCCTATGACCTAACCCCTCCCACAATCTGTCCTGACAAATCCAGCACACTGGAGGGGGGGTGGTGGGGGTCGCGACAATATAGTAAAATTATATCAATGTTGACCACGAAAAATATGTTTATGTTTTTAAAAAGGGGATTAAAATGTATATTCGTAAGAAAATCAAGTTATAGTTTAGTGAGCAGTCTCTAAGCCTGACTTTGACCTGGTTGATCCCAACCAACTATATTTGGGATGGTTTTATCTCAATGTCTTTTACATCCCCTCTCCAAGCAAATGCTCTTTGGATACACATTTTAATCCACTCGTAGCCAGGGTATGAAAACCATTAAAGGTATTATGTACTTCAATTTTGTTTCTTTTTCTTCGCCACATCTTACTACCTGTCCGGGCTATATGAATTATAATTACGTTAGTGAACTAAGGGTGTAAATGATTAATTTATAATAAATGTTCCCCCATTTTCTTGTAGGGAGAGTGGGAAACTACTTAGATAAAAATCACGCTCAGTCGACCCAGGTCGGTTTCGATCCCTGACCTCTCCGCTACTGGAAAACAGACTGTTTGGGCCTAGCATTTAGTCCGCGTGCCCAGCGATGCGGTTACGAACCTTCTTGGTCACTAAACCTGGTGTTAACTTGTTTTTTGTTTGTTTTTTGCAAGAGGGACAGGGAATACCGAAGAGAGGGAAGAAGCCCTACCTTACGTAGTGTGGTTACGTGAGGCGTAGACTCCTTTACGACGGTCGTGCGAAGAGAGGGGAGAGAGGGGAGGAAACCCTGAGAGCCTCGTAAAGTCCACTTTACGATGATAATTACAACAGCATTGAGGCCGGAGCCCCGTAAATCTGGTGCTACGCAGTGTCCCGAGGGCTGTCGGAGGGTCAGTGGGGGTAAATGGGGTGGGGAGAAGACATCCCCCCTCCCGACCGTTAACACTCCGCGGCTACTGAAGGAAAGAGAAGGCGGCCACTGAAATTAGCTCCGGGATAACCGCACTTTTGATGGAAAAGCGCCCTAAGTGACCGACAAAATTCCTACATTTGGTTTCTTTTAACGATGTGGCCTACTTCTGACATCACAGCAAATCGAAATTGGATTTCCAATGTTCATGTATTAAGTTTTATAGATTTAACATTGAAACAAAAAACATAAATGATTAAATAATTATAAAAATAATAATACATTGCCAAAAAATATTTTTTTGAATCTTGAAGTAGTTTTATAGGAAAAATATTTTTTTTTAATTGCCTACAGCTCAGGCTATTTGATTTATTCACGAAAAATGTCCAGAAGGAATCTTCCTGCCAGGATGTAGAGGAAACATGTCTATCTAGAATAGGAAACAAGCAAAATGTAATTTTGAAATGTAAATGGCTCAAATAGTAGCGCTAGTGTTTAACACTTCCCCTCTTCCTCTGACGAGTATAAACTCAGATAAACTAAAGAGCCCTTACAGGTTGAATTACTCATTTTATTCCCTCTCTTTGTATTTCATACATTGACGTCTAAGTGTGCTAGTGCTTAGGTGCTTCAAGTTAAGATGCAAACTGCTTAAAATTCACCAAGTAGTCAACGTTGTTAATTATTGTAGTTTTAATTTGGAATTTTGCGAGCATATTAGAGACGTATGGTAACCAGATCAGTGGAATTTGAAGACTTAGGGATGTTTGTTTGTATTGCAGGATTTACCTGTATTGCCTTCATTAAACATAACCACTATGCACTGCTGACCCATTTCGGTATTCAAACGGTCTACAGTGTCACTTTTACAATGGACTGGACTGCCGATGATGGATAGATTGGGGTTAGAATCCCGGTGAAGTATAGGCCTACCTAGTAAAGATTTCCTTAAATGGTTTACCACTCTGTCTACGCGCAATTTCCGGGATATATTTCCTCTAAAATTCTACTTTTCTCATCGTCCTATTCTCAAATAAAAGATATAATTTATTTATTTTTTCCGGAAAACTTATCTATCTCTTCAAAATATATTCTAGAAAATAATATTTACTTAGAACCACGTCTTACTATCCGTTTGGGTAGTCTAATATGTCTGTGTACTGATGACATTAACTTTTTAGGATTAGGAAGGTTTAATTTAGATAAAGAGCAACCTCATTGGCGTTGAGGGAGATTGGAAAAACCATTTAGGAAAAACACCCGATTAGGATTGAACCCCATTCTCCTCATCTTCGGTAGTCTAATATATTGCGAGAGTAGTGCCTTAGAAACCATGTGGCCACCGAAGCGGGTCAATATATTTTTGTTCACTAGGACGACAATTGTCTTCTCGCCGAACATTTCCCTAAGCTGGAGTCCGGCGACAGAGTGTAATTGAAGGGCCAGGCCCCTCTGGCCGGTCTCAAGAGGAGTACCTTCCTCCCTCTTTCCGCCTTGAGGGGGCCCCTCCCTATGAATACAATATTTCATTAGTATGCGGAGCTGCCGAACTGAAAGAAGGGTGAGTGAGGAGGATGGAAAGAGAGGAGATGAATCTCAGGAGTTCTCGTCCTCCTTGGGTCTTCTCTCTCTCGGACCATGTCCAACGACACCCCCGGGTCAGATTTCCCACGCCCCCGCTCTTTGCCCCCCTTGTACTCGTCATTACATGCTGGCTTGGGTTACTGCGCAATTAAACCGATGTGAAGCCTGGGTTTCTGGGCTAGTTTACATCGGAATGCGAGTATTGTATACTCATGGGCAGAACACACATATCTAATATTTATAGAGACCCTGATTTGTGGTGGATAAAATGGTTGGATTTAAAAAAATAAAAAGTTGTACTTTGGTACTGAAAGTCACTAAACAAAATGTTGTTTACAGCTAAAAATTGTATTAAAAAAAACCTCAATCTTAAGACGGCCGCTTCGGTCAGCGAGAAAGAATCAATCACCGTCAGGCCCCATGGCTAAAAATACAATGGTCTGTGTCGTTTTCTGAACTACTACTCTATTATGTCTTAACTTAGGTTCCCTTTCGACCTTCACCTACAACCACCCGTTGTAATAGCGATAAAAAAGAGGAAAGGAAACTAAGAAACTCATTTCAAGGTAAATAGGAAATTTCACTACTAGTTCTCAAATTTCTTAAAATATTTCTGTTGTGAGACTCAAAAAATGACTAGTTTATTTTAACGTGAATGGTAGTCAGGGTTCAAATCCTGAATGGGTAAACAAAGGGTGCATCTTTCTAACTGGTTTTCCTTTGTCCCTCCACAAAAAGTGTTTACATTACCTCTCTTTTAGATATTTCTCAATATTAGCACACTAGTGTAATTAATAAAAATATAAATATTAATTACACTAAGTGTGCTATATATAGATATGCAGAACTTGGGGAAAGGGGGCGAATATGAGTATTTGATACTTACGATTATAGCCTCAACCACATATTATTTAAATTAAAAAATGACATCTGGACACGGGAATTGGACTTGGGACCTAGAAACTATGTTTTGATAGTTGTTATAAAACTAATTCGTTAAGTCTGAACAAAGAGGAGAAAATACATTTTTTTTTTAATATTTGACGAGAAAGGACATAAAAAGAGTTTATGACTGTGGAGCGGGAAAGGAGGAGGTGGAATATTGATGTAGACATTCTGTGCACAAATGCTGATATTGCTAGTGTCCATCTGGACACGTATATAACCCGAACCTAGCTAATACAGTAGTGGCTCTCAAATTATGTTACGTGATGCCATTGTCGGTGCTATATTTTTATTTTTTTTTACTTTTTTTTAGCACTGCATGTCTTATTACTTGTTCAGGTTCAGGTTATACACCTTTGTACTAATTACTCTAATCTTAAATCTGGTACAGACACAAAACCCATCCCCCGGCCTTCAATTCATCACTGTAACAATGATAAATTTCTCGGTCATGCCAGGAATCGAGCCCGGGTCCGTAGGTGGACGCACTACCGACGGATCTAAGCTTTGTAATTTTCTAGCATAATCATTTTTTTCTAAGCTATATCCACAAACAAATTCATTGATTTTTAAAACAAAAGGGCTCATTTGTTGTTTTTTTTCTAAGGTGGGGAGGGTGCACAGCATAGACTTTCTCACTACTGTAAATAAAAATAAGATATTTACTTAAAACTCTTAAGATATTTGAAACGAGATAATAGACATCGTTGACCAGGCTAATTGGAAAATAATATTAAATTTGCTTATCAGCCTGATAACTTTTAGGCTTATTACAATAGGCACAAGATAGTGAAGATTTATTAAAAGTCTACAACAGCAGTTTCCAAACTGTGGGTCGTACAATTATTTCCGATGGTATGCCGTGAGAAGCCAAACAAAACAAACACATTTAAGTCGTAAAAAAATGGCCTCATAAAATCTAATAAATATATTACAACCCAGTCTAATAGAAGTGACCTCTAAATTTCTGGCACCCAAACTCATAAAGACATCCCAGAAAAATATTTAACTGTTCGTGAGGCTGTGAGTAAGGAATTAAAAGTTTGGGGGCCAGGGATATGCCAGTTGCAAGTGTATAGTCTAAAAAAAAAGCATCAAACGAAAAAGTGTGCCTATAAAAAGGCAAACTAATTGTGCACATCAAAATGTCACAGCAGTTTACCGTGTGTAAATAAATAGAAAAGTTTTATGTGTAAAGTGTGAAATTAAAATGGTGAATGTCACAATGCACTTTTAAACGCGTATATTTCTTCTGTAAAAAAAAGGTAACTATTAAATTTGTATCTATATTATTATTTTTCAATAACCATTACTTATTCATAAGAGTTTATTTCGTTTTCTTAATCTTTTTAACTATACATTACTTGAACTTGAGAGTTTTAATCAAACCTTGCAAACGTACGGAACCTAGTAAGTTAATTTAAGAACATGCTAAAAGAGAAAAATATTATATTCTGTAGACCAGCGGTTCCCAAACTTTGGGAATGGCGTACCACCCCAACAATTTCCGTAATTTAGAGTAGGTACTACCGTTTGCGTGTTTATTACAATACTGTGCTAGTTACTGAAAATAATTAGTGGTGATAGATATATAGAAAAGTTGGAGGATAAGCGTAAAGTTACTATACATTCTCGACACTGGCCCAATCAGGTATTTTTTCTACGCTGGAAGGAAGGGGGAGGGGGGGGGGAAATTAGAAATAGGGGAAATTAGAAATAGGGGAAAGATAAAATTAAGTTCAGAGGGATAGGTGGATATATTAAATTATAAGATTGTTATGTGTTTAGGTATGGTGTTTACAATGTTTTGGTTTACAAATTTTAACTGTTCGTTAGTTACATTTTTATTATTTTTTAATAAAGCTGCTTGAATAAAGAAATTCTCTGTTTGTGTTTAGTTTTTCCTTTATGAGATTGGTAAAGAAGTTTCATACATTGATTGATTGGTTTTGGTTGGTGAATAGATTTTTTTAATGTTCTGTGAATTATTTTGTTGTTGTCATGTTTTAAATCAGAAATATGCTCTTTATAACGGACCCTCAGTGGATGCCCAATCTTTCCTTCATATATTTTATTACATCCACGATTTTTTATATGTTCAAAGTCAAAGATTCAATTATTTCTGGTCACACAAATTATAATTTATACATTTGTTATATTACGTTAAATTATTATCTTGTACTTACTATAATACTTTGTTTGGCTGACCAGATCACAGATTTTCACTCTCTCATGTATTAAAGAAGCATCTATTATTTTCGTAATTACGTCACGTTTTATGGAACTTACAAAATAATAAACGTCGTGAAGACTTATTATGAACATGCCAACTATTCATATAAGCTCTTTAAAATATCATACCCCTAAGGGCTGACAGCTCACTCAATTTAAAAGGGACATTCTATTTTTAGCAAAAATATTACTTCCAGCCGTATTTTGAGTACTATCAGAAAACATCTTTGAAATAGTGAGAATCAAAATATATTGTTTTTAGCACTGAATCTTACTACCCATTGAGGTTAAACACTTGCATAATAATACCGCTAATGGTTTTCAGGGATGAGAAAGGTTATACTTAGAGGAGGTGTACCCGCATTTGCGTGGAGGGAGAGTGGACAACAATTTTGGAAAAAAAATTCCTCAAAACATCCGGCCGAGATTCTAACCTCGATCTTCCCGTCCTCAGCAATTTAGTCTACTGCGAAGGTTAAGCCTTAGACCATGCGACCATCGAAGCGAGTCAAAACATTAAAAAATATATGTGTGTGATGGTAAGTTTCTAGTTCGAAAATAACCAAACAAATAATATGCTAGTATTTAGCGTTAATGATAACATCATGATATGGATATAAATAGTTTTCCAACACGAGTGTTTTCTTTAGTAACATTTCAGAATATTTTCCAAATTTAACTAAAATAAAGCCATTTCGAGTAAAAAGCTTGAGCTTATTTCTAGCCTTAAAATTTTATATTTAATATAGTTACCTAATATCGATACGTGATAAGGATACTCAATGTTACCTACTAACGTTGGTATTCAATTTTGAATTTAATTTTATAAATCCAGTAATATCTCTAATTAATTAACAATTTACTAAACGAGCTTGACGATTTTAACAGTATAACCAATAATACCACGAATATGATTTTTTTAGAGTAGTTAAATATTGTTAAAAATATTTTTTTAAGAAAATCTGAGATAGGCGTGCTATTTTTTACTAATAAAGGTTTATGTCTTATCCCTGAAATTTATTTTTATGAGATCGTACTAAACCATATTTAGAGGAAAATTATCTAGATGAAAATGTGACACTATATAGTGTTAATATATAGGCCTATTTTTATTATTGTGTCTAGTGGCAAATATATCTTCGCTCTCCACAATACTCTACAAGAACAGTGTGTCCAGACTAATGACTAGAGCTGTACATCCACGGAGGGAAGGTATCTTTGCTCTTCCCAATACTCTCTACAATAACAATGTGTTCAGTTTTATGACGAGAGCAGTACATCAACGCAGATAATATATTTTTTTTATCCACAATATTCTACACTAAGAGTGTGTCCAGACTTATGATGAGATCAGTACTCCACTGAGGGAATGTATCTTTGCCCTACAATACACTACAAGGACAGTGTGCCCAGACTTCTGACGAGAGTTGTACATCGACGAAGAGTTTATCGTTGATCTCTACAATACTCTACCAGAACAGTGTGTCCAGACTTATGACGAGAGCTGTGTATCCACAGAGAATGTATATTTTATATCTACAATACTCTACAAGAACAGTGTGTCCATATTTATGACAAGAGTTGTACACCCACGGACATAGCCAGGAACCAGAGCTGTGTCGCCCATGGAGGGAATTTTTATCCATATTCAATTCCATCCGGGTAAAAGTTTTGGCAGCTACGGGTCGAGTTCCCGCAGAGACATGGGCTACTAGTGATCTTTCGGAAAAGAGGAGGTGAGGGGGTACAGAGGGGGAGAAAGGCGAATATAGGATTCTGTCGGGGTTAAGAATTGAAACCAGCAGGGCCCTAGGTAAAGTTAAAGGATTCCTTCAGGCTTTAAGAGTTTTTAGGAGTTGTGAATAACTTGTCCCGAGTGAGTGAGAGAGAAAGAAGACCAGAGAAAAAAAGAGAGAGACGTCAACACGAAGAAGTAAGAAGGAGCTATTTAGGGGAAGGACAGAGAAACATAAAACGTGAAGATAAATACATATGGCTGAGTAAAGAAAAGGGACGGAGACCAGTGGCGAGATCAACGCACGAAAACTTTCCTGTTCCGAGTTTCCACCTCTCGGCTTCTTTCAGTTTCTACTTTCTGGTTCGCCCTTACATTCGAGAGGAATTTTGTCTGCATTAATATACAGTACATTCTAAATGTATGTACGGGTGTATGATTCTATATATGCATATACGACTGTATTCATGTGTGAAAGAAAGGAAATAAAAAAAGAAACTAAAGTAAAAAATGAGTTTTCTTATGTTACAAGAGAAGTGCTTAAAACACAATTGAATAATATTTTATAAAACAAATGGTACAACACAATCGTACATGGTTTTTCATATAGATTATTGTAGTTAAGAACAGTAATTTTTTACTCAGCAGTAAGCTAACTTTGAAAAAATTCCTAAAAAATATTAGTTTTATAATCATAAGAAACAATCTTGATATAAAAATATATTTTAAAATATGCAAACAAAATTATTGTAATAGCTTCTTCTAAAAAAATTATTTAAAAAAACCAGTCATCAATATACCTAATTTTTTTTAGAAAAACTAAAATACATTATTATTAGATTATAGAACTATAAAACCTTTAGATACCCAATTTAAACAAACTCTTTTAGTCATTTTTGAAAATTTTCAAACTATCAAGAGCTATTAATACCTTCAAGAGGGCCGCCCTGGTATACGAGAAATTTCCACGCAGGCGTTCAGTTCTAACGCAATATTTAGATTCTACGATGCATTATTTCAAATTACGGTTCACGCTAAAACAAAGTCAAAAGATTCCAAAAGGGCTTATTTTCCTTAACAGACCCATATTTTTAGTTTTATTAATATAAAAAATCATGTGAAAATGTGACATTAGCTGATTTTCAACGACTTTTTAAGTATATTTATGGAGCTAAGAGCTAGGCTGTATGAAAAAGAGCTCTAGATTTAGCCTTCATCTAACAAATACAGTAATTTATTGATAGGCTCACAACATAAAATGTTAAGATATTTGAGGTTTCCTCTTTATCTTGAGATAAGGAGTTCCGTAGTTTTCTCTCCTCTTTTTCTTATTGATGTGACAAAGGGTGGTTGTAGGGGAAGTGTAAAAGCAAGTATAGATCTAAGCTTAGTTATAATAGAGAAGTAGTTCCAGAAAACGACAGATATCATTGTATTTTAAGCCATGTTGCCTGAGAGCGATTGATATTTTCTCGCTGACCGAGGTGGCCGCCTGAGTGCTAGGGCTATAATCAAAATCACGATTTGGCCTCAAATGTATGACCATATAACATCTTAAGTATTAAGTTTGAACTAAATCCATCAAACTGTATTGCCTGTAGGCCCAGGGACATACTGACAGACGTGGGGGCACAAAAAAGTCAAGATTCATCAAAATCTTGAGGTCGAAAAATGGGCACGATTGTAATACTTTCTCTATGTGAGAAAGTAGAATTATTTTTTTATAAATATCTTAGGAGCAGTAGTTCAATATAGATAGCGGCATCAGTGGGCACGTGGACCATATTTATAAAATGAAGAGTTTGCCTGTCTGTCATAAGCTTTGAGCGATATCTACCGCACGCAGAGCTGAAATTTTTAAATTAGTAGACCATGTGCACAAACATGCGGACCTCAAAGCCGGAATTTTAAAGTTTGGATTAGATTTTTAATCAATTAAAAACTGGATTGGATGAAATAAAATTAAGAGGTTTTTCTGTCTGTTTGAAGCAAAGAAAAGCGTTGCCAGGAATAACCAAGCAATTTATTGCGTGGTTACCCCAGGAAACACCGGGTATTTCTGCTCGTATACAATATTTTGAGAAAGGTTTCAAAGAATTAAAAAAAAGTTAAGAGCCAGAAATCCTTTAAACGAATGCAACCCCCCACCAGCAGGTTTGTTTACATGGGTGCCCGTATCCTCCCCCCCCCTCCCCCCCAGATTGCGTGGCTAGCAAAGTGCCCCGCGACATGCTAAAGAGGGCCCCATCTAACTCCCCGACCGAGCGGTATAATGAAGAGAGTCAGACAGGAGCAGGTGGACTGAATCTCACGATCAGCTGATACTGCAATGACATGCCATTAAATCCTCCCACCCCCACCCCCACCAGCTCAAGTGCTGCCCCCCGACAACCACTAATGGCCGCATAAATACCAGACTACTTTATGGAAATGGTGACATTAGTTCTAGTGGATTTATTTTTTTATGTTTATACATCTTTCTTTTCCCCCTTCCTGCGAGTAACTTCACCAAAGTGAGCTTCGACGACGATTGATTAATATATCATTTTAAGGGCAGAGTTAGGTAAGCGCTTGGGTGATTTATTCCGACTTGGGAGGCAAGGATTCGATCATTGATTGAGGGCCGTATCTATAGTATATTTTCAGGAGTCAACCAATCTCCCTGTATAAACATTACAAGAAGCTCAGGTCGAATGGTGGATTGGATGATCTCCAAATATTGACTATAATTACGGTTGCTAGTCCTACCAAAATTAGAGTAGCAGACATAAGGGTGGTATTTATAAGCTATCAGGAACAACCAATCCCCGGTATACAAATAACAAGCCGAACAAGTCGAATGGTGGATTGGATGACCTACAAATATCGACTATAATTACGGCCTCTAGTCCTACCAAAGTAGGAGACAGCCAATCCCTTGTATACAAATAACAAGCAGTTTAAGTCAAATGGTGGATTGGATGACCTCCAAATATTGACTATAATTACGGTTCCTAGACCTACCAAAGTTAGAGTAGCAGACATAAAGGCCGTATTTATAGTCTATCAGGAGACAACCGATCCCCGGTATACAAATAACAAGCAGCTCAGGTCGAATAAGGGATTGTATGACCTCCGATTATCGACTGAGCTTACATTCTTCCCCAAATCTCACCTATTGTAGAAGCAAAACTGAAAGAAAATTTGATTGATTGGGATACTTTTCACCTAATGAAGTATAGGTGTGTATGTATTAGGTAAAGAGAGAGATAATGAAGATTTAATTATGATTTCTTATCTCTGTTGGTAACATAAACTTAATTTTCAGAGTCATATTTTTATTAAATACATACATATCGCCTTTCCGCAAAACAAACATCCAGACAAATATGCAAACAAACAGAGGAAATGCCTAGCGGTCAAATTAAACCAGAACCTGGCAACGCTCGGTCAATATATCGAATGTGCTTATTGAGTTGACAGTAGGGAAAAAAATATAAATTTACTTGCTCCACGCGACTATGGTAAAAGGAATTGCATAGCCTAGTGGAAGATCTGTCTTGTCTCAACAGGTGGATAAAAATATTCCTATTTATTCAACAGCGCGTCTCGTGGTAAATGATCCGGTTGATGGCTCACAAAGTGCGTAGGTCATTTTGTCGGAGGTTGTAGATCCATGTCGCGGTAAGTGCGCTTGTATGGAAATACTAAGGCAATTACCTGTGATCCACCCCCTCCTGTTTATATAGTCAGATTAGAATACACCATTACATGGTTATTTACTGAAACATATACATCATTAGTGGCACAAATGGAAGGGAACTAAAAGTAGTCTACTTAGAACAGAAATAGCTGATTACAAAGCGAACACAGTTTTTTGTATTCTCATTCCCTTTATTTAAAAGCACGTCAATTTTTCGTATTAATAAACATAAGTGTTGTGTAGTTTTTTTGCTTTTTTTAATTCTTAAAATTTTTTTTTCAAACCGGATTAAATAATTTGGTAATAACAGTAACAGAACAGAAATTTTCCAAATTCTAAATTTTTTAATGAAATATTAGAAATTTGTATTCTTATTTTAGACTTATTTTTAGCCTAAATTGTTGGGTAATTATTTATTTATTTTAATTTTAAGGTAAAATCAGTGTCAGCATTAAAAATAAATGCTCCGACACAATCGCACATACTTTATAATATAGTATTATTATAGTTAGAAGCAAATATTTAAAAATCAGTTTCCAGTAAACTTAACATAAGTTTTCCTCAAAAAAATAAACAAATTATAGGCCCTATTTATAATCATGCAAAACGTCATCAATTTTGAACAAAATTGTCAAAAGCGTTACGCCTTTTTTCAAACCAGTTTAAATATTCAAAAAAATCAGTCAAATGGTAGAATTTAAATAAAATGTATCTGCATTCACGTGGTGGGGAGACTGGAAAAACATTTAGGAAAATCCACTTTCAGTACAGCAAGCCAGGATTCTAACCCCGACCTCCAAAAGTTTCACACTTAGACTACGTGCCCAACGGTGAGGGGAAGTTTAATATTGGATGGGAAGAAATAATTTATCATTATATCTTTGTCAAGCCTAGCTTTTTCTGGTAGCAACTCACAAACAGCACCTGGAAAATACAATACGTAATTTTAAAAACTTATTTTAACCCTAATAATTATAATTAATTTTAATACTCCAGTCAGGGCACTGGCCCTACTTGCAACCTGGTCGCCGCGACAAAAACGCCTTGTCCAGGTCGTCAGTACGTCAGGCAATGTTATTTATATGGGATACTCCAAAATTATCCCATTTCTGACACCAAAGGTCACTAGGCTGTAGTCTCGTGATGTGGCCACCCTCATATATAACAAGGCATTTCATTCTGTCATCCTGGTCACCTGTATAACCGTAGCCTTAGAAGATTACTATTATTGCTCACAACTATTTGAGGAATTTTGTAGCCTTAAACTCATCGGCAGTAAAGTATAATACCAATCCAAAATAATACTATAGAGTTATTTTAAAGAAAGAAACGTTTATTTTAGAGTGATAAAAAGAGAGAAAAAAACTTATATTTTGAAATTGATTCTTTATTTTAGCATTGTGTCTTACTACCCCTTCGGGATTTACGCATGTGAATTAATACACTAATGTGTTAGGTATAGGTAAGGTTGAATTTAGAGGAAATATACTCGCATTTGTGTTGAGGGAGAATAGAAACCACTTAGAAAATACACCCTCATTCAGGCCCACCAGAAGGACGAGACTATTGGTACTATGGTACCGGGGCCAAGATTCAGATTAACAAATCTAAAAAAGTGTAGTATATGAAATGAAATTATACATGAATGATAAGCAATAAAGTGCCTACCCATACTTAGGAACAGTGCGTGACCAACGCACTAGCTGGGATTTCCTCCATAGGAACTTACTTGAATTTTTGAAGTTAAGAAATATTTTATTTTTAACCTCAATATTGCATTACTCGTTACTAAAAGTAGGCATATTATCAAAAATTACTGGCATTTGTCACAAATACAGCATTGGCTCGGTCCAGTCTTGTCCTTTGTTTCGAAGAGTTTGGAAGCTTCAGGGGTCTTTTATTTTTGTACTGAAATTAAATTTCAGCACGTGAAAAGTGTCGGGTAATGAATCAAGTTTAATTTTAGTTCAAGTATTTTATAATGTGCATAACATTTCAGTATTCATCTATGTATATTTATGTGAATATACTTTTTTGTTTTTGTGAAAATGAGCAAACCTAAGTCAAGTGGAGGTTGCCTAGAGGGGTGGGGGGTCATTTCTCCCTCTGGAGAGATTTTGTCCTCCTTCACCTCCAAACTGAAATAGACTCACCACCTCTCTTAGAATAAATTTGCCTTTATATAGACTTACTTAACTCCCCTCTAATTTTCTCGAATTTTAAGCTGAAAAATGGCTCTGTATCAAATTTAAAATAGTTTATAGAGGCATCCAATTTTTATCAATTTATCAAATTACTTTTACAGCATGCATTTATTTTTCCAAAAATTTCCAGGTGAAGAAAACTCTAAATGGCTTTTAAATACATTCAAGTTTTTAAAAAATCTGGAGAAGGATCATTCCAAATAGCTTCTAGAAAAATCTAGTTTAAAAAAAAAAATCCGGGATAGCACCACTAAAAATAGCTTTTATGTTTATCCCAATTTCAAAAGGATTGTAAGTTGGACCACTCCTAATAGCTTATAGAGAAGTCTAATTTAAAAAATCAAATGAGGGCTACTCCAAATATATTATAGGGGTATCATATTTTCAAATATTTGCTGAGGGAGCGTCCTCAGGCTCCCCTTTGGCTTGGAGGTCAAAGCACCTCAAAAACTCTCTTTTTTGCTGATTCAACCCCTTAGACAAATAAAGGCCTTCCGCCTCTTAATTCAAGTAGGACAAGAGAAGGAGTGGCCGAACAAAATTTGCCCCTGCTACCAGGTCCGGTTTGAGCCCCCGATGGGCTGTCCTCAGTATACCCGGCTGAGATTCAAACCCAGATATCCCCATCATCGAGTCTGATATATTGAGAGAGTGACGCCTTAAACCACTCGAACCACCAAAGCGGGTTGAATTGATTCTATTGAATAAAATCACTATAAACATAGCTATGATCTATATAAATTTAATAATGCCTCAATTCACCAGGAGTTAAAAAAACTGCCTCAAGATTTGTAATAATCTCCACTTTTAGTTCAGGGAACCAAGCCAAGTTAGCTTTGTATCCAAGAGATACGTTTGTAAGAATTTGTTGCGTGACACAAACGAATAAAAAAAATCTTATGAATTCTATCATAATAGCGTAGGTTTAATAAAAGTTATATAAAAATGTTTTCTCCCTTATATTTTTTTTTGGAACAATTACAATAACCAGAAGTTCCGCATGTTTGAAAGTCATCTTAGTATAAATATAGCCGAGAGTTACAAGACAGGGCTTTATTATAAGTCATGCGAATAGCACCACTTAGACTCTCAACACACACAAAAAAACTAGGGGGAAAAATGTAGTGAAGGGAAAAACGAACCAAAGCTTTTTAAGTAAGCCCTGATTTTTAGAGGAAACCCACTTTCAACCACCAACATTGATTAAAAGTAACTAAAAGTTGGCATTCTATAGCTATGTCTTATTTGATTCATCAATTAAAAATTTAATCTAGAAACTTATCAAAAAGCTTTCAATAATAATTCCTTATGGATTATTGTATAATTTATCTTTACATTTATATTAATAAAATGAAGAGTTTGTCTGTCTGTCTTTCTGTCTGTCATGAGCAATACGCGATATCTACCGCACGCAAAGGGCTGAAATCTTAAAATTAGTAGCTCCTGTGCACAAACTTGTGCACCTCAAAGTTTAAATTTTAAAATTTTGATTTTTTTAAATTCATTAAAAACTGGGTCGGAATAAATAAATTGAAGGTATTTTTTTCTGTCTGTTTGAAGCAAATAAAAGCGTTACCCAGGGTACTTCTGCTAGTTATTAATAAATAGGACTAAAAATGTAAATACAAATTGTAATATTTTTATTTACGTCATTATGGCAATATGAGTTTCCAGTTTTCAAGTAATGGTCTTCCTATTAAATTCAGACTTAATATTTTTTCCACAGTAAAGAACGAGAAAATGTGAGCTTTCATTTAACTATGTTGTCTAGTAAAGTATGCATAATAGCATTAATAGACGTTTACCAGATATATGTCAAGATTTTATTTTTTCACTAAATATATTATAGCACTTTTAAAGGGGAATTAATGTGTATATATATATATATATATATCCATTAAATGTTTAAATAAGAAACACTTCATGTAATCTTATTAAGACAGAGTGAAAAGTGTATCAAAATGTAAATTAAGTTTATGTACTATATTTATTCAACCTGGTAACTGTCTATAAAAATATAGCACATAGTCCAATAAAAATAAAATGTTTAAAAATAATATGGATCTGTAATGTTGTCAAAGTCAATTAGGATAAAATACTAAAATACGTTTGCTCTTTGAATTTTTTTAAAGTATTATTCCAGTTTATAAAAGATTCGTGATATTGATAGAGTAATTATGTACTATTTCTTATGTTACTGCAAAGTTAGTTTTACGAGTGTTATTTTTCATCAAATATCATTGCAATTTAAAAAAACGTATTTACTTTAAATTTGGATGGTTAGACCTTAAGCGTTGTTTTTATTTATTTATTTATTTATTTATTTATTTGAGATTAACGTGCACTTTCTGAACCGAATGAATATATCAGCACACGATAATTTTTAAGAGCAAGGGCGAAAGAGCCCACCAATTTGGCCTGAAAGGTATTATCACATATATTCCAAGGTTCTTTTACGTGCCATAATCGACATAGGACCGACGGCTTTACTTCCCCTCTGAAGGAAGTTGTGCTACGAATTTTTATCGCTCAAGAAAGATCCGAGGATCCCAGCTGGGAATGAACCTGCGAGCATCAGATCCTGAGGCGAGCACTTTACCCCAAGACCACTGAGGTCGACTTAAGCGTTGCTAAACAAATCTAATAGTTTGTATATTTGTTAACAGATTGTAAGTTGTTTCATTATTTTTAGCACCACGTCCTACTATCCGTTCGGGTTGTACGCCTATGTACTAATTACATGAATGTGTTACGGGTTAAGGAGGGAGCCCACAATGAACGGCACCGGTCGTATTATTTTGAAGAGAGTTCCATGGAATGGAGCCCACTTGGAGCACCCAGTACACGAATGGAACGGCCTGAATTCTTCCCCGAGAAATAAATCCGTTCACCTCGAGCGGCCAGTACGTCTGTGAAGTGGTTTTTCCTTGTGCCTTAAAACAAATTTGTGTTTGTGTGTGATAATGAGTACAGACGAACTGCTTATAGAAGCTATGAAAGAGTACCCATTCCTCTATTATGTCTCTGATCCAAGTAACCACGACATCAGTAAAAAGAACAGCACATAGCAACAAATATCAGAAAATGTTAAGGCCTTAACTAAGGTGACCAATTTTTTTTACAATGAAAAGGAGGACGAAAATATTTAAGAAAAAAGTACAACGTAAATAAATAAAAACATTTTATTAATTCAAACAAAAATACACTAATTATGCTTACATCCCTTTTAATTATTTAATTAAACGAGTATTTTTCCATTGAATGAATATTTTTGGTCAATATATCATTTTCAAACAATATATTGGAAATTTCGGAGCAAGAAATATCCTTCATATTGAATTTTACGGTAAGTGCTGCAGCTAGAGTTCCTTTAGGAAGGTTTAACTTAGATGAAGTGCAACTGCATTTGCGTGAAGGGAAAGGGAAACCTATAGGTAAAACTACCCTCAGTATATCCTACTGGGATCGAACCCCTATTTCCATATCTTTGGCAGTTTAATCTATTACGAGAGTAACGCCTTAGAGCAAGTTATTTCATTAATGTTAGTAAATTATTATCTGCATGTTCTCTGAAATCACTGTTTTGATAAAACCTGTGAATTTGAACTTTAAGGTGGGGAGGTGAGAAATGCGAGAACATATCGTTGTTTTTGCAGTTTCTGTATCAACATTTTGGTCAAAATAAATAAAATATTGCTTAAGTAGAAAGATGGAGTTTAATTTTTTACAGGTGGTAATATCAACAGTTCTTGAATAACACTTTAGAGCATATTAACATTTGATGACAAACGTTTTAAATCAAATGAAAAAGTTGTCACCAAATTTAAGAACACTCTTGACAGATATTTAATAGCTGTTGATATAACCATGTGTAGAAAATTTAAGTCTATGGTTCTACTGTAGAAATATTTGATTTAGTTTGATCAAAAAAGATTTTTTTGGTATAAAAACTTAAAAAAAACGCTGACCTTTTATTACGTTCCCTACACTCCCACCTTAATAGCAATTGGCATAATCTAGAATAATCTATTTAACTTAGTAACAGTTCTAAAGATCGGGAGATATTATATATGTGTATATATATATAGGCACTTTACACCCAATACCTCAAAACAAATTAACCAATATGAATATTAGTTAACTCGTTTAGACGTATTGGTTGTATAGTTCCTAAAATTTGGTGCATGATTGATATAAAATGCACCAGCATTCGTATGGAGAAGTTGTGTTACTTTATATCTATAGATGAAATTCCAATAAAATTGTAGTTATTTTTATGTACTTTCTTTTATATCGAGATTTTTTCACTATTTATATATAAGACTATGGAAGAATGTTTAAAAAGTGTACATTATATTGTTGTACATTTATTTTTATAATGACTTAAGAAATATTTTTTGTTATAATCCTGATGAATCCTAATTATTGTTTTGTGTGGTGAGAAAAATTAACACAAGAACAATGACAAACACGCTTTTCATTTGGCGAGTTATTTCAAATCATTTCACAACAGTAAATGAAGTTGTCAGCTTGTATTTCACTTTGTAGGCGCATGCGCACTGATTGAGTCGGTTGGCTTAGGTGGATGCGCACTGATTGAGTTTGTTGGTTTAGGCGCATAAGCAGTGATTCAATCAGCTGGCTTAGGCGCAAGCGTTTTGAGTCAGTAAGCTGGTTTTGAAATTTGATTGGTTCTCCCACAAAGATTTTATGAAAAAGCACGGGCAGAGCTAAGATTGTCTCTCCGAGAACAGAACAAACAACGCAGTCCGCACTGATTTCTAGTGATTGGTTCAAAGCACGTCACGTGATCAAGTTTCAGTTTTCGTGTTTCTCAGCGAACGTGTGAATCGTCACTGGCAATCCATTCTAACACGAGGGTGACGCGATAGACCATGTGACCACTGATGAAGGTCGTAAATAGTATTTTGTTTAGCACCGCGTATTACTAACCATTAGGAATATACGCATATGTACTAATTACGCTAATATGTTAGAGATGAGTAAAGTTTAATTTAGAGAAAATATACCATTATTTGCGTGGAGGGAGAGTTTAAAACCATTAAGGGAAAACCATCCTCAGTATCTCAGACCGGGTTTCAAACCTCGATGTACCCATCATCGACAGTCAAGTATATTGTGAGCGTGACACGTTAGACCACGAGACCACCGAAGCGGGTCGTTAGTAGTCGACTTGTACTGAATTCAGTACTGAATTATTTACTAAAACCTCACCTCATTTGTGAGGGTCCTAATAATGTTTCTCTGGGACGCTCTAGCACTAGCAAGGGGTGGTTCTACGGGGTTCGAGGGGAAGTATAGAGAGTGGCGCTCCACGCCGCGACGCTCACCGTCCGTCGTCACGTGACGCGCTCTTGGCTGGCGTGACCCAAGCTAATCACGGGCCAAGAATGGGCGGGGGAGTTAAGAGAGAGGGAGAGTTTCACCCCCCTAGACACTCGTGTCACCCGGTACATCTTCATCCTGTCCGCAGCTCACCACCCCTAACAGGGGGTGGCGTTATTTATATGAACTTAACATCAAGTTTATTTAAAATATGGGAGCTTCTTGTAAATTTAAAAATAAATATCATAAGCTTATGTTCATACGATACTAAAATTCAACATTTTTTTAAAAATTACGGATCTGTGGTCACACGATCTAAGGCGTGACTCTCGCAATGGACTTAGATAACCACATACGGGAAGTTCAAGGTTCAAATCTTGAGAGGGAATGATAATGGATGGTTTGTCCGGAATATTTTCTCACTTTTTTCACTCAAATATGGATACATTTCCTCTAAAATATACCTTTCTCATCCCAATCCACACACATTTCAAATATGCAAATGTGTAAGACGTGTTGAGAAAAAATGTAATTGGTTTTGCAAGTTAATCAGGAATATTCTTTGAACCTAGGTCAAAAACTGTATGTACCGTACATAGATTTTTAATATAGTTATCCTTTTCAATATGGCGGCCGCTCAAATAGTTTTTTGTTTAATAGCTCATCTTAAGCTCTCGTTATAGTATAGAGGGTGCATTTTTTTATTTTTGACATATATTAAGAGTCTGACGTCTTAAACCACGTGAACAACGGCTATTCTCAATTGATATATTGCACTATTGAATATAGTATTAATTTGTTTTCCGTCTAACTTGATCATCAAGAAAAAATATCAACTTGAAACCAAAGATAAATGTTAAGACGGTAGTAACGATAAGAACATGATATAATTATTAACCTGATTTACTTATCATTTTTTTAATGGAGGTATTCTACTGTTCACAGAAATACTAGTTTAAAACGTTTAAAAAAAATACAAAGATTTACAATTCATATTACAGTTTTGAGTGTAACCAATAAATCTTATGTTTGAGATTTCTTTTAAAGAGTAAGTAAATTACATGCATTAAAAGACTCGTTAGTTTGACGAACCATCACCGGGGTTTCGCCATGAAGCCTTTGATTGGCTAATAAGTGGCTCGTAGAAGGAGATCATTAAAAATAAGTGAAGATGGGAGGGAGGGAATTTAAGTGCTGCTGTCTTTTTGTGAAGAGGAAAAAAAAACTCGATGAAAATAAAGAATAAAGAAAAAAAACGAGTATATAAAAGAAGTTTCATTCATCAATAAGAGGAATAATACTTCGGCGTTCAAGGGCTGTAAAGGGCTGAGCTTGAAACAAGACCCTCTACCCCCTCCTTTGCGCCTTATCCCCCCTCCCACCCATCTCCCACTCTAGACTCGAGTGAAAATTAACGGTTTGTTTGTCATCAAATTAAATTATCTACTCTGGTTGTTTGACGGAGGAAACTTTCACCGTTAAGTAAAAAAAAAAATTTACGAAGAGTAAGCACAAAATGAAAGAAACAAGATTTTCCCTTTGTTTTATTAACCTTAAGATATAATGGAGAATATATATTTTGACTTATCCAGCTATTTAAAATTTCTGAAATGATTAGTGGAAAGGGTTGGCCTTTGCGATGGCAACTCTAATTGTCATTCAAGAGGGTGGCTTTCTGGTTTCACTGACTTAAAATAGTTACATGTGGCTCACTTAGGATTCATTTTGTGTTTAGATTGGACAGTTTATTTAGGTGGTATTTTTATTCACGATAATTTAACATAAACTCTAGTACAGCCGTGCTATAAAGTAAATTTAAATAAATTATAACATACTTACCCGTTCTTCGCATATAAGATGTTTTATAATAATTCCTTACTTCCATCCCCTGATTATAGTCAGCTAACGACTCTATAGCAATATTATTATTATTACAGGCTACGACCTGATTTCCCTTAAACTAGAAGCTATAGCTTAGCACAAGCTAAATAGTAGTGTTCTATAGCCGCCGTTCGCTTTCAATATGGCCGTGTCTAACTTATATCTAGGAACCTTTCAAAGTCATTCCGATGAACATCTGTTAAGCAGAAACTGGGGGGTAAGGCCATAAAGTAGTATTTTGTAGCTACCACCTTGAAAATAAATGGCGGACCTAGATTTTAATTAACTATGTTAAAAGGACGTCCGATTTATGCACATGCAAAATTTAAGTATAATCGGTGTGGTGGTTTTTGCATGAAAGAGTAACAAACAGACACCAACTCGTTTTTATAACATAAATGGAGGTAAGAATATGCATTTATTTTACTAAAACACACAATTGACTATAAGTTAATTGGGTAATAGGAAAAAAGATCAAATATTCAAAAATTACAATCCCTGTAACTAATAATATTGTTAATATTGCATGTTGATTTTAAACATGTAGCTAATACATTATCAGTTTTAGGCTGATAACCAACAAAATCTAAGTACTAATTTATATTTTACTAGTTATAGCAAACCCAATTGGAAGAGATAATTGGGAAGACCTAGACGCATATGTGAGGTTAACATTAGAATGGACCTAATCAATTTAGTGTGTAATGAGGTGGACTGGATAGAACTAGTTTAAGATAAGTTTAGAGTGTGATGAAGTTGACTGGATAGAACTAATTCAAAATAGTATGATGAATTAGGTGGAATGTATAGAACTAGCTCAAGATAGGGATAGGGTGTAATGAGGTGGACTGAATAGGACTAGCTCAAGATAGGGATAAGGTATAATAAAATTAACTTGATAGAACTATCCCATGATAGGGATAGGGTGTAATGAGGTGGACTGGATAGAACCAGCTCAAGATAAGGATAAGGTGTAATTATTATTATTATTATTATTATTATTAGCACCGCGTCTTACTAACCGTTCGGGTTATACGCACTTACGCTAATGTGTAATGGTAGGGTGATTGCGAGATGAAATGGAGGACCTACAGTTTAACGTGGGATCCGAACCACGGTGGAGGCCTGGCATTCCTCACATTCACAAGTTGTGATTAATACACATCTTGTCAGAGGTGAAGGAAGGGTTCGGCAATCAGATAAATCTGTGCCGGGACCGAGGTTTGAACCCCGGACCCTCAGCACAGAAGTCTGACACCTTACCCCTAGACCACCAGGTCACCGATAAGGTGTAATGAAGTGGACTGGATAGAACTAGGCTAGCTCAAGATATGGATAGGGTGTAATTGAAATGAACTGGATAAAACTAGCCCAAGATGTGGATAGAGTGTAATGAAGGGGAATGGAGAGAACTAGTTCAAGATAGGAATAGCATGTAATTTTAATAATATTTAGCACCGCGTCTTACTACCCGTTCGGGTTATACGCTTAATTACTAATTACGCTAATGGATTAGGATTTGGGAGGGTTGAATTTAGAGGAAGTGAACCCGCATTTGCGTGGAGGGAGATAGCATGTAATGTGATAGACTGGATTGAACTAATTCATGATAGGGATAAGGTGTAATGTGGTGGACCGGATAGAGCTAGCTCAAGACAGGGATATGGTGGACTGGATAGAGCTAGCTCATGATAAGGATAGGGTGTAATATTGTGGACTGGATAGAGATAGCTCAATATAGGGATAGGGTGTAATGTTCGAAAGGAAACTAGCTTAAATATTTCCTCGCTATGTCTCACTATCCTTTATAGCTATCCGTACACTAACGATGTAAAATGTTAGTAAGATATAATGTAGAGTAGATGTACCAGAATTGAGGGAAGGGAGAGTTTAGGAAAAAATCACCCTAGGTACAATACACCCGAACAGGATTCGAACCTCGATCTTCCTTCACTAAAACTAACTTGACAGTTTAAACCGCGTGTCTAACCAACACTATTTACTTGAAACGTTCTACAAATATTTCTATAAAAAGAGCAAGAATTTGTTTGGCTAACGTCACGTCTACCAAGTCCGAGTCCATGTTAAATATTCATGTGGGCAGTTTGACGTCTTGGGGGTCTCGTATCTCCCCACTCTCGAGAATGGACAAGGGGAGGGGGATGAAGGGGGGCATGTGGGAAGTTATCCCCCACCCCCCTCCATTGTATGTCCAGGCATGTGTTGCCACAGTGTCCGGAGGGGGCTGAACGAGAGCTCTAGGGAGCTCCACGGCTACTAAGGGGGTGGAAGAGAGTGAGGGGGTAGTTCAGGGATACAGTTTACTATACATCACAAGTCTAAGAGAGCTGCTGGAGGTTGTGGGGTAAGGGGGTGCTACACATACAAGTTATCTGCCTCTACGTCGGGGGAAATGTACTTTTTACCTTCTTAAAACGCTTTTAAAATAGGATCTCAAGAGCGGTTTCCAAAGTTTTTATGTTTATTAAAAGAAAAATAGCTGTTTTTGGAAAACTTAGGATCATAGAAATTATCAAATATATCACAGTAATAAAAATACAAATATGGCCACTTATTAATATATTTATATAACGTAATTATTTCTGATGTTAGTGCTGTACAACACATAATTTCAAATATTTAAGAGCCGATTCTGTGGTTAGATGGCCTAAGGCGTCATTCTCCTGATAGACTGGTACTGCCAATGATGGGAAGACCGGCGTTCGAATCCCAATTGGATGTACTTTGGATGGTTTTTCCTAAATGGTTTTATCCTCTCCTTCCATGTAAATGCTGGTACACTTAATCAAAATTCAACCCTCCTCGTCATCAAGTCCACGTTCATACAGAGAGTAACTGATGACGGAAAGGCAACTAAGATTAAAGTTGCTCAATAAGGAGTTGCTAGTCACCGGTGACTGGTTTACAAGGGTGTTTATACCAAAGCAACATCAGTTTATGGTTGGTCGTCATCTCAGGAGGACGTTATTGTTTCTACGAAGTCATTTCCAAATACAGTAAAACCTTGGATTGCGAGAATAATTCGTTTTGTAAACGTGTTCGTAATACAAAGCACTCGTATATCAAAGCGAATTTCCCCCATAAGAAATAATGGAAACTCAGATGATTCGTTCCACAACCCAAAAATATTTAATCTGAAAATAATTAATACCTTTCTTATTTTCGTTATTTAAATGTAATTGTACTGTAATCAAATTTATTTATTAAATTTAATGGTGGCTAGTGTGAGGTGGACGAGAGAGAGGAGGAGGTGTGTTATTGTTTAGGAAGACTTTCACTGTCACTAACGGAATCACTGCTATCTGTTGGCTCACTCAAATATTTTTCTTTTTTTGCGACTTTAACAAGGAACTTAACCAATGACACTGCTCGGTAGACAAAGCGTAACCATAGTACTACTCGTTTTGCAAGTTATCGCTCGTTTATCAAGTTAAAATTTATTGGAAATTTTTGCTCGTCTTACAAAACACTCGCAGACCAAGTTACTCGCAATCCAAGGTTTTACTGTACGTTACAGTGTTCACCCCTACAATTCTATGAATGTGGACCATAGTCAGTGGCGTACTGCGAAATATTGGAAAGATTATCCGGAAATAGTTTTTTTACTATTTTAGAATGAGGAAAATTAGTTTTGACTTCCTTTTGAATTTGGTAGCCCCCATTTTACTTGAGGTGGATTATTATACTATGCCTATACTTACTTTAAGAATATTGCATAAGAAATTATAAGAATGCATTGTCACCAATAGTTTTGGTAATCTGCTACCTCTGGGAAAATGAATTATGTTTAGATAAAATAATATTTGTAAGCACCTGTTAATTTAAATTATGCTGCTGCGGGTAGTAAGATACGACACTAAAACAATATTTACGTTAAAGGTTAGACCAAAATAATTATTTAGAGCTGTTTTATTTAACATTATACAGTGGGCTTTTTTTTTTAATTTAACACCACGCCTTACTACCTGTCCGGATTATACGCTTAAGTACTAATTACGCTGATGGGTTAAGAATTGGAAAGGTTGAGTTTAGAGGAAGTGAACCCGCATTTGTGTGGAGATAGAGTGGAAAACCATTTATGAAAGCCACCCCCAGTTTACCCGACCGAGATTCAAACCTCGATCTCCCCATCCTCAGCAGTCTAACTAAGCACGAAACAAGCGCGTTAGTTAAGTACGCCACCAAGGCAGGTGTGGGTCTTTCTTAGTATTGGATAGTTTTGAACTCACAATTAATATTGAAGACAATAATCATCATAAAAATTATTATTGAATATATTTTAAATTGAATCACATATGTAAAGCACAATTTATTTTAATATGTTTATAATCTGGTGACAATCTGGTGATCTATTAAATAATTATCTTTAAGATCTAAAAAACGTATAGTTGGGCAGCCGGACTGTGTCCTCCTTACTATCAGCTCTTGGGTTGTTACTAGGACAAGCCAGGCTACTACTTAGGGAAGTTTACTAGTACCAACCCATCAAGATTTTTTGCCTCGGCAACAACCCATTTTGCTCAACAGTCACGCCCTGCCTCGAGTCTTGATCTGTTAACCATCCGAAATGAGGAACCGATGGCCCTGTGATTACTAGGAAACAACTACTTGTGTAAACAACCAAAGTACCAATAGTTCCTCGGATTAGAACCACTCAGGTGTTAGCTGATTGGCCAACCAGGCGTGTCAAAGTTGGTTCTCCCACTCGTTATTAGCTTACGTTTCAACAAACTCTCGTTCGCAGTTTACTTGAGGGCTCAACGCCTACATCAGGTGTTTTGGGGAAAAAGAAAATAATTATTATTAGAGTGTGAGGGTGGAGGAAAGTCCATGGCCAAGGGATGTCCGGTGAAGTTCTGCCGCTCTTACTAAAATACATGAAAAGGTGGGCTCAAAGCCAAGAACGTTCGTTGTCAGTGATAAAACGTGCTAAAGTCCTTAGACGTGTGATGCGATATGTTGTTAGCCGCATCGGTCGAAATGTGGACTAAGGGGCAGTTTACAAGAACGAGCCTGAGTACAGTAGATTCGACGCTGGATTGGTGGTAATTAACAGCTAGTAGAAGATTTTTTTAATTGAAACATTGGTTGAGAGTCACTAATGTTAACCTATGTGGATATAATTACTCGTATTATTTTCTAGTAACACTATATTATCAATCAAAGCTGTTAATAAATGCTTCTATTAATTCTTCTCCTTTTTCATGAGTAGTCTAAAGAACAAAAGATATTATTAAAACTAATACTTTTTACTTTAGCAACTGTGGCAACAAAATATATTATAGTAAATGAAATAATAAATTAAAAAGTATTATATTCACACTTTTATCTTCTTATAACTGGCCACCAAGATAAAAAATTTGTTTTTATAACTTGAAAAAGTAGGCATACAAAATTTTAATTTCAAAATAAAAGTTTATATTTTGTAAACATATGCGCATAAACACAACCGATCACCATGTATATGACGTCATCGAAGGCCTTAATTTCATCCTATCAGAAGTTTTAATTTATGAAGAGAACGTAGCCTTTTAGAAGCTCTCATTTGTCAAACATTTTTAAGTGAGCCACAGAGCTACAAAAAAAAGAAACATCAAAACGGTTATTTTCAAAAGTTCATGTTTCAATCATGTAAAAAATTGTTAAAAGAATAACATAATTAAAAACAAATTGTTTGTTTTGGAAATTTTGATTGCCAAAAGTGACTGCAACTCAATAAATGTTCTTGCAGATCATGTAGTTTGTTGTATGGATTCATATGAGTAGCACGTTAGTAAGAGTAGACACTGAGTAGCCGCAAAGAGTGCTCATGACTTGTTATTCATGCCACTTACGTTTTGACGTCATTTATTGGGATAACATATACGCAACTTGTTTTGGCAAGCCAATCAACGCCACCACCTACCACTGAGCACTCAGCCTCTATTCAGACTCGTTCTTGCATACGGACCCTATGCTCATCCAGTCTTAATTAAAACAAATGTTTTAGGGCTTTAGCAGCATTGAGGGAACAATAACTCCCGACGTTTCTGCTGTAGTTACAACATCCATCATCTGCTGGGATGTGTAAACAAGGCTAGGATTTTGATGACATATCTTCTTTTTTTTTCGTTTTTTCTTGTCACACACAATGCTCATGTGTACATACATTCTGTTCATGATCCCCTTGTTGAAGAAATGTAAATTTAAAAGTCTTTTTTTGTTTTTGGGAACTTAAAGTAATATTTTCTTGGTTTGCATAATCTTTTAGATATTTTAAAGCATTTTTAATATATTCTTAGAAATCTTGGAGTTATTTTAAGAAATTCATGTTAAATAAGTATACTTTGTAGTACATTACTACAACTTTTTTTCAAAGCACAGTTGTCTGAATGATAAGATAATGTAGGTTAATGCAATAAACTTTATATCCTCTTTGCTTGTCTGGTTGTAAAATACACATTCCTGGTGATACTGTAACTAATATGAAGAGTGTCACGTAGGTATGGATAGTTATTACTTCTGAAGCAGATTTTGTAAATCAATGGGTCTATTATATTTATCAGAATGCAAGACTTTAGTTTTTAAAGGCTTTTCATTTCATTTTACATTTATAAAGTGCGTGTTTGATTTAGTCGTGTGCATAATTCCTTAAGAGTTTATGTTCATATGTTAGGTCAAAGATTTAGATAATTTTTTTTTTTGAAAATTTTAAATAGTTTTTAGAATTTTAAGGTCATTTTATTTTTAAAAAATTGAAAATTTTCAGGAGATCAAAATCCAAGCCCTGGTAATGAAACTAGGGTGGTATGCAATAACATTTAGTGAATGCTTAGTGGACCAATAGTGTGGTCCCGAGCACACTATCGCTCCACCGTTTAACCTATGATGATGCAATCAAACCCACGCTAGTGTCCACAAAGCATCCACTTAGTCAAGTTCTTACATACGGCCCTAATTGTGTGGACAAGTATGTGACTGACTATCGTTAAAGTTTCTAAAGTGACCACAAATTATCTTTTATACGATCTATTTGCTCACTCATCACAGATGATGGCTGTTGTGACTAAAGCCGACACGTCGGAAGTTATTACCTCAACTCTGCTAAAGCCCGAGAACATTAATTTTAATTCAAACACCCGCCCTGAAACCCGTAAAAAAATCCATTCAGTCTGTTTTGCCGGGGAGGGTATTTTGAGAGTGTTTTCTTTTCTCCTCTTAGTTTCCCACTCTCCCTGCACGCAAATTTGGGTATATATCCTAGTTATACCTTCTTCATTCCTATTCCATTAGTGGAAATATGCGGATAGCCCAAATGGGTTCAGTACAATTTTCATATGAAGAACCTTTTGGAAAATAAAAACATATTTTTTGCTGTCAACATTAATAATATTTTACTATATTATTATTGTTATTTTGTTTGCATTGATAATCTATCAAAAGTCATATGACTTGACGTATGAACATAACACGTAAAAGTATGTATATAAACTTTTATAATTGTCTAGCTGTTATGAAACATATCGTTTTTTTTAGCACCACGTCTTACTACTCTTTTGGGCTATAAGCCTATGTTGTACTAATTACGCTAATATGTAAGAGGTTAGAAAGGTGGATTTAGAGGAACTGTATCTGTAGTTGCGTAGAAGGAGAGTTAAAAACAATTTAGTAAAAAAAACCTTAATTACACCAGACCAAGATTCGAACCTCGATCTCCCCTTCATTGGCAGTCCAGTCCACTGCGAGAGTTACACCTTAGCCCATTCGACCACTGAAGTGGTTAACATGCTGTTAATCACTAGATAATGTTTTAGATTTTAAGTAGTGTAGGGGGATATATTTTCAGTTATAATGTTTTTTTATTATTTGAAAAGCCGAAGTCTACTTCACATGATGTCAAGGGACAAAATTTCAAATTTGCCGTTTCCGAAGAAGTTAAACTTTTGTCCTGCAACGGCATGCTATATCCTCCCGAGATGTAGTATGCCACAACTCAGGGTTTCTAAGAAACTGGACTCTTTCTTTTATCAAAAAAATCCATACTTTATGAAAAAGAAAGAGGCCAAAGCCGAAATAGGCTAGTTAAGGTGCTTATTTATAAAATAGGTAAAAACCAACATAATAAGGCATTATAAGCACTATAAAATTAAAATTTGGTACTCGTTATAGCAATGAGATGCATAATTATCTCAAATGCCTATGTTTTACGATCAAAGAAAAGAAAAGGCGAATAGGCAAAATCCGGTCCCTACAAATATGATATTAGTCCAAACACTCTCTTTTAGGGCAGTAAACAAACCACTTGCGAAGGAGACTTTTTCACAAATGCACGTACTCTGACATTCATTCCCGTGGCAAGCCCGAAAGTTTTTGACAACTGTTTCCCCAGCAAATCAAAACATATTGCTTGCTATGCTGAGTACCTTAATCCCCTTCCACTCCACCCCCCACTTAAACCCATCTCGCATCAGTAGGAACCGCACCGTCTCGTGCAAGACAAGACCAAGTGTGAATTCACTTTAACACTATTCTAGAACTAAACAAGTAGATGAACTTTTTAAAAATAAAAAGTTGCGTCATGGTTAAATTTATATATGAACCGCTTTGATAATATTTATTTAATGTTGATCAATTCCCATTTTTTATGAAAAAATATATTTCTCCTCTTTTTTGGAGTAAAATAATTAAACTGAGAGCTCTAAGCGAATAACTGAAGATTGAAAGAGATTTTTAGATATTATATTATTTTATTAATTGTTTCAATATAATTAATATTTATTTTTAGCACCGCGTCTTACTTCTTGTTCGGGCTATACGCACATGTAGGCTAGTTACTCTGCTAATTACAAACACGTGCTAGGGATGATTAAGGTTGAATTTATAGTAAATGTACCAGCATATGCGTGGAGGGAGAGTGAAAAACTATTTGCGAAAAACCACCCTCAGTACACTCGCTTGGGATTAGTACCCTTATCTCCCCATCATGTGCAGTCCTAATCTATTACAAGAGTAGCACCTCAGCCTATGTGGCCACCGAAGCGGCTAATAGGATTAATTATTGTAAGTTCAAGAACCTATCTACCAGTTATACAGCTTACTAGATCTAATTTCACGTATTCATAGGTCAAGTAATGTGATTTGCAGCTTTTGATAGATATAATTACTAATACATATAAAATAACACTAATAATATGGTAAAATATTATACATTTTGGTCACAAAAAGAATTGAATTTTCTATTAAAATTATACTATACCAACATAACAACCTGAAGATATATATAGTGGTGCAAGATTTTACAGAATGCCAATTTTTTGGACTATGAAGTTTAGGATTTTCGAAAGAAAATCAAACACTAGGTGTTGTAAGGGGGGGGGGGATTTTAATTATATCAAATCAACTATAAGTCCAGTAAAATAGTTTAAAAACTTTGTATAAATGTGAAGCTCCCTCATCGAATTTCTCTACATATTTTTTCAATAATGGTGTTGGTCGAATCTTGCACGATACACCCCACCCTTATCCCTCCATCTTTCCCCAACCTTCCTCTTCTTTCCGTAGAATCGAAATGACGATCACAACAGTAAGCCGTCGAAAAGTCTGCATGCCGGGTAATGGGTGAGAAAACTGTCGTAAAACGGTGAAGGGAAATACTATTCTTTCTCACCAGGTGAGGAAAACTCAATCTCGGGGTATTGGCACGACAGATGGGAGGAATACCTGGCACAACTAGTAGAGGAAGAGACGATCTCTTAAGATGGTGAGCTTCGAACTTTTAAGTACCAAAATAAAAGGAACTGCAGCATTGGTTACTTTAGAGGGAACTCACTTAATATATATTCTGTAAAGAACGATAATTGAGATTCTTATTTTTGCAGTTTTTATGCCGAGAACCTTTATTGAAAAAAATTAATAAAAGTAGTTCAGTAGATATGTTTATTTTAATTTTATATACATGATGATATCAACGGTTCTTGAATATATGTCATAAAAATCTAGGAGCATTTGACTAAAAACTTATTAAATGAATATAAAAATTCCCGGTCAAATTCTGCTGTGCCTATGACCGATATTCAAGAACTGTTGATATAATCATGTGTAGAAAATTAAACTAAAAGTATCTACTGAAGCAAATACACTTTTACAGAAATAATGAGGAAAGAGGAACCAAAGAGCTTAGTAACTAATCAATTTTAATAATAATTATTGTCAAAGAGTTCCATTAAAAATACTATATATGTTCTTATATCTCAGAATATGTTGATTTTATAAACATACATTCATTCCAATTAAAAGATTTTAATTTTTAATAGTACTACAACTTTACAATAATAAGTTATTTAGTATCTCAAATAGTTGCGGAGATATGTAAAGTACCCTTGTGGGAAAATAATAATTGTAATATATTTATTTTTTATCATTAAACAAACCCTGAATATAAAATTTAATCAAAATAGTTAGAGCAGATTTGAAGAAAATCGATTTTTTTCTCTTTTTTTGCCCTTCAGTAAACTAACCACCCATAATTTCAGGGTAAGATTCCAAAAAACCCTCGGGGAAACCTTATGAAAAGCTTGGATACCAAGTTTCACCCTGGTTAGTAAAATGGTTTAGGCTCTAGGTAGAGATACAGACATACAGACACACAGACAGGAGACATAGCAAAAACAACTTTTTCTGTTTCATGGGGCTGTGAAGCGTCGACATTTATCAAAATCTCGCATTCAATTTTTGATGATAATAATACTTATAGGATGAGAGAGAAAGTAAAAATTGGATTTATAAGTTTAAGAATTTGGGGTAAGTGGGGCACCCTCTGGTAGAATTTTCTAGAAAAGTTTAAGCCTTACCAACGTTGGTACCAACGCCTTCCACCCAAAATGGTTCATGGTCTTCATTCAATCTTAAATGTTACGTTTGTAAGCGACACGAATAAAAAGACAGTCACAACTTCAACGCACCAATATTTCGTTGTAGAAACTTTTTAATACCTCTCCCAAGATTTTTATCGTCCTCTTGTCCGTATCTAATGACGCCCCAGTGGAGGCGGTGTTCCCCACATGAACACGACCTGAGGGCTAAGCCTCTTGTTTAATGGCCTCACAAACCCCGGGGTTAGCTAGGTCTCCCTTATATCCAGATTACCGCGGCGAAATGTGCCTCGGCTAGCTTTACCTAACTTAGTTAGGAAATCCAATCATATTTCCATTACCCCTGAGGTGTTGAGGATACTTCCCGCTGTACGACACGGGTTGCTAGAGAGCTCTTAAATTGTACCGGTCACAAGCCCCTGCGAATAAATCCTGCTTTCCCGAATAGAAATGTAATGATGAAAATGTATATGACGCGAGAAAATGAATGTGTGGGAATCCCCAGAATCCCAGAGCAGTATTCCTCAGTCCACACAAATAACAATATAGAAATGTAAAATAGGTCACGATTTTTTTTAGATATATGTAAAAAAATAGGTCACCTTTGAGTTTGGATCCATTCTTTTTTTTAAGGAACACAATAAAAAAATAATGTTCAGGATGAACTAATTCCATATTTAAATAGGACGAATAAAAATGTGTTACACATTTGAAAACTTGTCAGCTATCTATGTAGTTTTGAATCGATTAATTTTTGTGAAATATGTTTCTGTGGTCACATTGTCTAAGGCGTCACTCTTGTGTTAGACTAGACTCCCGATCACGATGAGATAGAGGTTCAAATACCGGCCAGGTATACTGGTGTGGTTTTCCAAAAATTATTTTCCACGCAAATACGAGTTAACTTCCTCTAAATAAATTCAACCTTCCTCTTTCGTAACATACTAGCATAATTTAGTACATGTGGTATGGAGCTAGGTTTAAGAAAATGCACATATACGGAAAGAGAATTAAAAACCACTAATTAAAAACAACCTGACTGTTATTATTATCCCTACAAGCGTAAATATTATTTAGAGACGAACAAAACAAAGAGTTATAAATAGTAATTAAATATATCAACAAACAGCGTAAAAAGAGCAGTAAAATATAATTTAGAGTTTAAGAAATAGATGATTTTCAAAGATAAATTACTATTTTTTAATTTGGTTTGACCTGTAGTTACTTAGCCAAAATTAAATATTTAAGTAAAATTAATAAAACTTTAAGTAGAAGTTCCATTAAATGATCCATATAAATGATTAGCAGTATTTAACGTTTGCAAAAGCAAATATATAGACCTACGTTTTATTACTGTCCTAAAATAACTATAGAATAAATTATTTTTAATATGATAATTTTGAAAAAACAAACATAGATTTTAACACATATATATATATACATTATATATGTTTCTATATAAAAGGTGACCTTATTTAAGGTCTCCACACATCAACGCGGTGGCGGGCGCGGTGGCGGGTGCGGTGGCGGGCACGGTGGCGAACACGGTCACACACACCGGAGTGTGGGTTCGCAGCTTAGAGCCATCAAAGACATCACGATATGACTTATTAGTTGGAGCAAGGCCATGATTCTAGCCATTTACTTGGATCTGAGAACTGCAATACCTTCATAGAAATTCATCGAAGTTTACTTGTATGCAATCCTGTCAGTAACGGGCGAGCTTAACTTGAATAATTAGGATGCAAATTAGATTTTTATTATATCTTAAAAACGTAAATCCCTTACTCAGTTATTTTAATTCATGAAAGACTTTAAAAAATTCAGACAAAAAAAAATCGAAGATCCGACTTCATTAGGTTCTGTCTAGTGGTATATACACACATTAGAAAATTATATTTATAAATTTGAGTTATCCTCTGCTTAAAAGATTTAGGTTTCCTAGGTCATCTGGGCTTCGTTTTTTTTCTATTTTGGTTTTTAGAAGTTTTTCTAACACTATTTATTATTAATTGTAAAAACTGAACACAACTTGACGTAGGCAGCGGTTAAACTCAACGCAGCATTTGACCGCCTCTGCGAGGTAGAACGCTGCATTGGCCACGATGTTGGCCGCCTGTCCACTTCCGGTATGTGTACGTTCATTATATAACATGTTACATCTGACGGATATCGCAGCCGCCACCACGTTGATGTGAAGACCTTTAGATATTAGACGACGAGAAATACCAAACGAAAACTAGTCAATCTTAATGGATTGAAAACATGAACTTATGTGTATATTATATTATTTATTACACAAAACTTTTCTATAATACTATAAAAATTAATATTATAATTTAGTTTGTATAAGCTGCATTATTTCTACCATAAAATAAACCAAAACGTGTTTATTATTTTACTATCAAAGAAAAAAATAAGTCCAATGTTTAAATACTAAGGGCCGGTTGCACAAACATCATATTGATTCTTCAATCACCGGATTGACAATCAGCTTGATCTTAGATCAAGGAAAGTTTGGGTTGCAACAAAGTTAATTAGAGATCAAAAACTCCACACAACTGACCACAAATTTGAACAAATATACAAATAAAACTAACATGGCAACGCTGTGAAAATTTCTATTTTTGAACAGCTGGCCTAAAAGTATACACCAACTTGGCTTAGTGAATATACGCTCATTCTTTGTTTTATTAATATATGTGAATTTGTTTGGAGCGATTAATAAAAGTTTGTATCAATGGAGTATTATGGTTAAATTATAAAATGAGCTTTTTAGGTATTTATATTATTTAAAAATTAAATAATGAGTGGTAGAAAATTCTGAAGTCCCAACTTTACTTCAAATGAGTGTGTCTATTTGGTGTTCTTATTGGAAAATACGTATCGATATTATAAAATAAAGAATCTCGTGCGATGACAAGTAAACAGAAAGATACGGATTGGAAATGTTTTGCCGATTACTTTAATAAAAACACCACATTTACGTATATATCCTTAGAATAATGAAAAATACATGCCTACCGTGATAACCCAAGAGGAGTGTGAAAAAAGCAACAGCTGATGACAAGGTAAAATGTTTACTTTTATGCAACACGTCTTTATAGTAATGTAAAGTATTTATACAACTGTTTGGATTATTTTCAATGTATGGTCAGAATTCATTCAAAACACTCATTTATTTTGTTTTATTTTATTTGAAAAAATAGTTAAACTTGTAGATTTATGAATAATTGTTTTATTTTCACTAAACCTAGCTTTACGTATTTTCTGAATTAATACATTTGAAATTTATAGTCTCATGAATTTAAATGTCATAATTGTCAATAAGCCTAACCTAATTTCTGAATTAATATGAACTTATAGTTTCATTATTTAATTATTTTAATGACACTAAGCCTAACCTAACCTATTTTCTGAATTAATCAATTTAAATTTTATAGTTTCATGTATGTAATTGTTTTTATCTTCACTAAGCCTAAACTAAAATATTTTCTTAATTAATAAATTTGATATTAACTATCCAAATAGTTGACTATCATTATATTCATAGAAAGGTTCATATCTTTAGAGTAGTTGTCTTTTTACTTGAACATTTTCTATAACAGCATTATATAAATTAAAAACTTCATAATGAGAAGACGTCATTCTTTACATTTTTTCTTTAAAAATAAATAAATTCACATTAAAATTAAATTTAATTACATATAAATATATTGCTAGGTCTATATAAATATGATTTACTAGAATACAGGTTATAAAAGTAAAAATATATATAAAGAAAATATCAGCTACGGGTTATGTTACCCATGAACAAGCTGATTGGACGATCAAACAGTTGATGGAAGAGAAATAGCTGATTAGCTTGTCCAGAGATTTGATCGACAAACATGTCCTAATTGTTAATTATGCAACTGACATTGATTGGAGATCAACTTACATCTTATATCTGATAAAGCCATTAGTTATTATTTGTGCAATCAGGCCTAAGTAAATCAAGGAATACTTGACAGCTGTTATGTATATGTATATCAATTGTACATTTACAAAATGTCTCCACAGTTTGAGTAAAGACATATTATATAAATTTACTTATTGATAAATTTATTTATTATTTAACATAGTAACCAACTTGACCAATTATTATTATTATTATTATTATTTATAGTCATACCCACATTCCATAATCAATAGTCATAAACCCTTACATAAAAAAGAGGCCAAAATCAATATTTGTAACTATCAGCCTATTTCTCTACTAAATACTTTCGCTAAAATATTTGAGAAAATAATACACGAGAACATCTTTCACCATTCTAAAGATAAATTATCTGGAAATAAGCAAGTTTTTGTAGACATTAGATGTACTGTAACAAACTAGTAGAATTTCTGGGTCATGTTGCACCTCAAGTCTCTACTCAAGGGCAGATTGATGGCTTTTAATTTGACCAAAGTAAAACTTCTTATCTGTCAATATCGTATTGTCATCTCAAAATTGAGTAATTTTAGCCTACCTATGTCCTGTGTTTATTGATTTAGGAGCTATTTGCATAATAGTTCTTTTACCATCAAAATAGAATCGAGCACCTCCAACTTCTTCTTTGTCCCTTGTAGCTTAAGTACAAACACTCTTAAAGCTATTTACTGTTTGCCGATGATCTAAAAAAAGAATAAAAAACATCATTTCACTTGCTGATTGATTAGATTTTCAAGTAGACATAAATGGTATAGCGATGGTCTACCGAAAATGGAATGTCAATCAATAAATAAAAAAACTAAGTCAATAGCCGTCACCAGGAAAACCACCCTTATTTTTTCACTTATAAATCTTGATAATGATATTAGTGAACACTGTCCTTATATTAGTGACCTAGGTGTTATATTAGACTATAAGCTCTTTTACTTTCACTTTCATATTAATCATATAGTTTATAACTCTTTGAAATTACTCGGCCTTATCAAGTATATAAATTCTTCAGTCTCTAAAGTTGGTTGGCTGTGCTATAAGTTTGTATTTATCTTTGTTCATATCCAAACTAGAATATGTGTGGGATGGAATTCCATCACTTTAACTTACTTACTCTCTCAAATTTTAAAGTGCTCAACGCAAATTTGTCACTACTTACTATGTATGATACGTTCTTTTTTTTAACCGGTTTTACAATTATTATTATGATAATTTATCATTCGAAGCCTTTTATGGTTCTAAACTCTCTTCACAAAAATATTATATTGGGATGCGCTTTTTGTTTTGAACATTTTTATAGTAAGATTTCTTGCCAACCTACACTAGAACATGTGGGTAGTATTGTGTCCTCTCATGCTTTTCAAAATCCTAAAATATTTTCTATTAGTAACTCTTACAAACTCAGCCCTCTCCGGCGTTGTATAAGCAGCATTAACTATAGACTTCCAGAATTTGATTTATATTATAAAAAATAACCCAAAGTAGAGAGTTATTTAAGGAACAGCCATTTAATTAATTATAATCTGTTTATCGCAAACTGTTCCCTAAAAAATTATTATTACTGAATCATCTTTTTTCTTGCTTTTCTCCTATTGTGTTTTAGCTATTAAATTGGTTTAGTGTAATTTTTTTATTTTTAAAGAAACATAAAAATTAATTAAAATTAGTAGTAGTAGTAGTAGTAGTAGTAGTAGTAGTAGTAGTAGTAGTAGTAGTAGTAGTAGTAGTAGTAGTAGTAGTAGTAGTAGTAGTAGTAGTAGTAGTAGTAGTAGTAGTAGTAGTAGTAGTAGTAGTAGTAGTAGTAGTACCGCGTCTCACTACCCGTTTGGGTTGTACGCATATGTATTAATTGCACTAATGAGATAGGAATGAGGAAGGTTGAATTTAGAGGAAAATAACCCTCAGTACATTCGATCAGAATACAAACACTATCTTACCGACACCAGAAGTCCAGTCTATTGCGAGAGTGACGCCTTAGATCAAGATGGTTCAACGTCCTTCATCCCAAGGGCCAAATCTGACCATCAGTTTGAACCGCGGGTTGAAGATATATTTTGTAGGCATGGTCCCAACAACTTAACACAATACTTAAATAAACAATTATTTTAAACACTTATAGTAAAATTGTATTCTTGGTTGGTAGAATCTTCCAAATTTACTGACAAAAATAGGTTTATTAATCTCCCAAAAAAGTATTATGAAATACACACGAACATACACTTTCACAAAACAGCTTAGCCTTAAAAATACAAATGTAAATATATTTTTACTGATCAAATAAATGAATAGTAAAATGCAACATAACCTTCTTAAATAACATTAATTATATTTGAATCGGAAGATATTTCACATCTGCCACCAAGAGTTTATCTTTAATTCTCCTCCAGGATGTTGAGAGGGCCACACTTTCAGTGAGAGCAGGACGCCAGTTAGACCACCACTGCCTCAGACCATTCGACCACCGAAGCGGGTATTAATCACATTGAACAATACTTCTGTCTCACTCAAATTTTCTACAAATTCCTACCCTACTGAATATAAAACAAAATACTCTAACGGTTTATTTTTTCTGTAAGTGCTTTCCAGTGTCCTCCACATTAACCTTTGAACTAATTAAGGGTATAAGCCAAACTTTATATACGCACTACCTCCCGCCTTGACCCTATTTTCTTACCTTCATTAGTGACACTATTTCTAAGCAAGGGGTGTCCAAAGTTATAAAATAGGTTTGGTGGTCGAAAACCGAATAGAAACTTTTATTGAATTCGATATAAATTACATATCTTTCTCTACCAGTTACTTACATTTGTCTGAGTATTTCAATTAATTATGTAACGCAACTACATTTTTGAAACTAACCGCAGACCAAAAAAGTGATTAATTACATATTTTCTAAAATAATTGACTGTGATTGACGAACTCCACGGATATGTAAAAAGCTCATCCATCAAAATATACATTATTGAACAGATTGGAGCTTGGTGTGTATTTTAATGGGTTGACAATTACACTTTTACTCGGTGATTCGATTCTCCTTAACACCTTGGTGTAAATACCCCCCTCTCCCTTGAAATGGGTCATAAGATACCCAATAAAGATCCACAACTGTTTGCAAAGTACCCAGAGGCCATCCTCCGAAAGAAAATGTGACGCAATCCAAAGTTGTAGGGGACCGCACAGTATCTAGAGAAAGCAGGAGTTGGGAGCCATTAGTGGCCTGAGACAAAATATAAGTTGGAAGGGGGGAGGGGGGAGGAAAAAAGTTACTTAGAGAAGAAAAGAAAGATGAAGGGGGGTTGGGAAGAAGCAACGGAAAGAAATAAAGTTTATAACACAATTTCTAGAAGTTGCAAAGATGCTTTACCATGGAGCCATTCTTCAACACACTTTCCAAGACACAGTATGTTTCCAAACCTAATTGAGAGCGTATTTGAATTAATTTCAAAACTGTTTTTCAAAATAGCCTAACAATTGCGGTGTATAAAGGTCACTTTTCAAACGAGAGGGGGAGATTTAAACTTGCGAAATAAAGTCCAAGATAAGGATTTTGTTGTTGCCACATAGTCACAACTTTTAGTTTCTAAACTATCTATTATGTGCATCCAGTTAAAGAGAAATATTCAGAGTAAAAAAAAGAGCAAACATTTTTACTTTTTAGGTACCGTAAATGTAGAGAAAGTATTTTGATCTTCATAAAAAAAATTTAACTCGAGATTTTTATGAATGTCGACGTTTCATGAGACCCCGAACCGTAATAAGTTGTTTTTGCAATGCTGTCTGTCTGTGTGTCTGTCTAACCCTAAAATTAAGAGTAATTTACTAAAGGGTGAAAAGTGAAAAAATTGTTTTTCTCAAAATCGACTCTAACGGTTTTGATTAAGTTTCATTTCTAAGCATTGCTCAATATTACAAACAAAATGGCTACCCTCAATTATTTTTTTTTGTCAAAGTGATTTTAAGGGTTTCGTACAGATGCATAACTTCGAAAAAAAATTCATATTTCCGTAGCTCTTTGAGATTTATGAAATTACTCGTCATTGCAAATATGTACGGCTATTTATATTAAAAATCTTTAATTTGAAACATATTTTTATAAAACCAAAAGTTTCTGAGATATTGGCAAATATATTAATTCAATTTGGTGAGCTTTAATTGTACAGCGATTCTACTTAGTTTTAACGCATTAATTATTTAATGCCATAGAGTAAGTTAGTAAGTAAGTCTCTCAAAAGTGTATATTCTTTTTCCTTTAACCTCTTAGGGGAAATATTTGTACAGCCGTGATCTATATTATTTTAGACTCAATGGTCAATATTTACCTATTTTATCAGTCAGAATTTTTAAATGAGGAATTTAATAGCAATGCGATGACCAGAAAATGTGCAACTCCTAATAAAATGTCGAAAATTTTATCTGGAAATCGAAATTTTAATACAAGTGTTGACCCTTGTGGACCTAAATATCCAAATGGGATATTTAATCCTTTAAAAATAAAATTATGAAATTTAAAACCGTGAGTCAAAAAATGTTTACGTAAGTATAGCGTAATTAATTTGTGCTCGGGTTTGCTAGTGTATATTATTTCGTTTTACATATATTACGAGTTTTGAGTAAATATCTCCATTTTTAAACATTGGAGCGAGAAAGTCAGTGCGAAGTTCCGAGCCATTTAGTTGTCTAGCATATTTGAATGTATCTCTGCTTAAGTTACAAATGTCATTTAATCACCAGTCGTTGTTAAAATACCGTTTCGTAGCTGTTTTCAAAATTACTATGTGTTTAAATATCTCATATTTAGTGAGATACCTCAAATCTGTTTATAATGTGTCCAATGTTTCTTCTTCCTTATAAGCGTTTCGAAGATGCGAAGGTTATCGGGAGAGTCGAAGTCGAAGTGAAGGAGATTTTACCTTCGACTTCAACATTTCGAAGTTTTGTATGCAAGCTTTGACTGTCGAGGAAATAAACATTAGTGAAATTAGTGTTAGTGAAATGTATTAGTCTCGCGTTTACAGGCTTTACAAGGTTTTTTTCATCTTGTTTGTCCATGTTGTGTGTTTCCATTTCAATTGGTCATCATAAAGCTAAGAGAAAAATGTAGACAAATTTGTGTGACACAATAACTTGATATTAACTGTTAGTACTAATTTTCTGTCGTCCACGGGTACAAATGGACAATGTGAATGTGAGAGTGCTGCTTATGCAGATGTTGCCATATTAATGGCTGAGAATGTAAGTGACTTGCAGAATGCATTAAATCGTTTGTCGGCTTAATATAAACGGAAAACTGTTAAAATATTGAAATATTTTGTGTATCTGGACAGAATGTTCTGTAAAAATGGAAGTATAGATGCTGAAATCGACAGACGGGTGAATTCATCACGAAGAATAGTTGGATGTATGTATGTAGGCTATTGCAAAGAATGAAGCAGTATCGAAAGAGGCAAATATGGTAGTATATAAAAGTATGTTAATGACAACATTGTTTCATGGCTGTGAAGCGTGGGTTTGTCGGGAGAAACTTAAGAGCAAGATGAATGAGGTTAAAATGAGATATTGAAGAAACGTGTATGGAAAAACCCATATGGTCAGAGTCAGTAATGAATGGATTTTAAAAAATTCGAAGACGAACTGACAATGTTTAGTCTCTTCTAGTCTGGAATGCAGGTTACCGGGAGGTCAAAGTTCAAATCCCCAGCAGGGTGTATTAGATTTTTTATTTCTTAGAATGGTTTTCTAAAAGATAAAGTTGTCTATTAATACAGGTGCTGAGATTTTAGAGATTTTTTAAAATCCTTGTGATAGCCAATTAAATCAATCAAAATATATTTGTAGCCACAGTATGCTTTAAATCCTGGTCCAAAACCTTAGCTCAGTTGGTATCGTGTGTGTCTACTGAGTTAAGGGTTCGATTACCGGCATGACCGAAAATTTATAAATTGAGGTTTTCCCTTTCACAGTGATGAATTGACGGTCAGGGGGGCTGGGTGTTTTATTTGTTCTATATTTAAGTTAGTTTATAAATCAAGATTTGATATTTAGATCAATGGGCTTAGAAAGTACACGTTAAATATCTCAAATACATTTAGATTAAATTTTTAATCACTCGTTTATTTGAATGTAGAAGTGTTTTGTCCCCCTCCCTTTATAACACTCCTCGTGATCACCCTCACCTCTTCCCACCCGGCATTGTGACACGCTGTCACCTCCCCCCACAAGACGAAGACAGATTTCCCTGGCCCTTGAGTCTCTAGAAGACACAGACCACACTCGATTATTACACCCCATTACCTCGAATCTTTCTCACGCCATTCTTCTGTTTCTTATTACAACACCTCCTTCCTCCCACTAAACCAACTCTTTCTCATAATAAACCGAGAGATTTTTTCCTGCCTCCTCCTTCGTCTTCGCTCTTCTCGTCTAATCACCATCGTTTATTTAACGAATTGTTGCTAGAAAACAGCTTTCATTAGCCGTAACTTTGAGAGGCTTAGAATAATTCTTTTTTAATGAAATACAAAACATTGACTGAGAAAGTAAACTTATAATAATTAATATTTTAAGAAAAACTTAAAAGGAAAATCATTACTTTCCAGTAAAACTGATTAAGGTAAGGTTGTAGGAGATTCTAGGAAAGGTCGGTGTTTTTATGCAAAAAATTCTAGTCTATTTTTTTCAGTGATGGGTAGATCAGGGTTCGAATCTCAGTCGGGTTTCCTGATATATTTTTCCTCCCTTGCTCCATGAAAATGCGAGTACATCTCTTATAAATGATATCTTTTAAAATCATACCCCACTGAATTATTTGTTTTTTTATTTTGTTATTTTTTTGTCACCGCATATTACTACCCGTTCGGGTTGTACGCATATGGTCTCATTTACTTTATTTAATGTGTTGGAGGAATGAATTAATAGTAATAGAAGTGTACCCGTATTTGCATGTAAGGATAGTGGAAAACCATTTAGGAAAAAACCACCCTCAACACATCCGACCGGAATCCTAACCCCGATATTCCCATCAACGGCAGTCCAGTCTATTGCGAAAGTGAGGCCTTAGACCATTCGACCTACGAAGCGAATGCTAGTAAGTTATGTTAGGTTATAAAATAACTATCTATATAGTTCTACAATAACTTCCTTCTTTTTTCCATAGAGCCCTAAAATAACGTTTTATATTTGTGAATTAGTCCTCTAAGAGTGATTTTCTGTCAACTAAAATACAGAATGGCGATATAAATGCATATCCCACATGTTGCGTATGGATTTAATATTAACCTTGATAATGTTATCTTAAGGTGCGACTAAAGGAAACTCTAATTAAAGTCCGTATATTTACAGTTTTTACATAAAAAACCTTTTTGGAAAAAATTAATCAGATATTGCTCCAGTAACGTAATAATTTTATTACAGTAAAAAAGGGTATTATTATTATTATTATTATTATTATCACTAATCACAATTAGTAAAATTACTACTATCCAAATAGGACCTTTACGATCAAAAAACAAATGAATAAACAAATCAATCATCCTCTTTTTAAAATTATAAAATCAGGTATTGTAGATGGCTAGAATGTTTTTAGGTAGATAGATATAGTTTTCTTTAATTTTCTACACATGTTAATATCAACAGTTCATTAATATTTGCCTTGAAAGTAGTAACATTTGAACATGAAACCTTTAAATGCTCTTAAAATTCTGTGATGTCCATGACGAATATAAAAGAACCGTTGATTTATTAAAGAAAATTTTATTAAAATGTTATTTACTGAAGCAATGTTTACTTAATTTGGCCAAAAATGTCTTATGATATAAAAAAAACTGCAAAAATATCTACCTAACGTGGCGTTTGCGAAGTCCACCTCAATAAGAGATTAAAATTCAAACTAGATATCCAGTTAAAGATGTATCCAGTACATTTATTTGAAACAACAAAATCTGGATAACCTTGATTTGTAGTCGAAACCAAACATATTACCGCAATAGTAGTTATTAGACTTTGTCGCACAATTTACTGCCATAATTAGAAACCAAAGATATTACCGCAATATTAGTTATTAGACTTTGTCGCACAATTTACTGCCATCATTAAGTTATATTATATTAAAAGCTTTTAAATTAACATAATAACTAGATTTATAGTGGTTAGCTGACATACAATAATAGACTGAAGAATTTTAAATGCATATTGTAAATCAAAAAGACTTTATAACATCTCATTATTCTCAACCTCCTGTATAGAACAAAAACTTAAAGATCTAATGTTACGTTGGAAGGGATGAAAGGTTATTAGTTATTCATTAGTCAGAGTTAACTTGAGGCTATATTCATAAACTGTAGGTAAATTCTTCCTATAGGATGTTAAACAAGTAGCATACCTTAGGAACATTGGGTTGAGGTGGAGTGTTGTCAGAGTTAGCAGGGATCACTAGAGCTATACCTGTGATATGTTCTCTTCCGCTGTGTCCACATTTGACCAGTCATACACAGGCTCTGCTCTACATACTCACATGTGAATTTATTTCTGTTGATTCCTGATCAATGAGTAATTTACTTATCAGCGAGAATAAGAAACAATTTCTACTACAGTTCAGTTCTAATATAAAGGGTCTTCAATATATAGTTAAGAATGTTAGCATTTTACTACATTATTAATGTTATTTCATTGGTATTGATTAATATACCTAGAAAATGAAAGCTGCATATTGCATGTCTTGACGTATGAATAGGCCTATGTGAAAGTAGATCTAGTGCCTTTTCTAGTATTTAGATAAGGTTTTTCCTATGAAAATGATATATTGTATCATTGATTTTTAAATACCAAATGAGCGTTTTATAAAAAAAAACTTTTGCTATTAGAAGACACAAAACAATATATTTATTTAATAAAAAATATAATAATAAATTATATTAATTAGTGTAAAAAGTATACTTTTAAGTTTTCTTAATCTAAAACATCAAATGATCAATAAAGAAACATGAATGATAGAAAATAACACACATCAGTAGGCATGCGGACTAAGACGACAGAATCATATTTGATTTGCCGATGATTTGGAGGTCCGGGCCCGAATTCCAGCCGGGGTACTGAAGGTATGTGTTCTTAAATTGTCTCCCACTCTCACCCTTCACGCAAGTACCCCCCCCCCTATCCTAGCTCACTAGTTCTATCACATGCGTAATATTCCATACGGGTAGTACGATATGCTGCACAAAATTTAAAAAACAGCATTGATAAAAAAAATGTGCACCCCGTATTATTACCTGTACGGGAAATCTGCATTTTTACACTAACGTGGCAGGGATGAGGAAGGTATGTATAACAGGATATGTACCAGCATTTGCATTAATGTAAAGTCCGAAACCATATAGGGGGGAAACATCCTAAGCACGTCGATCCAGGGTTCAAACTTTCAAACTATGACTTCCCCGTCAAATATATTGAGAGAGTGATGCTTTATATTCTATAGCAGAGAGCAGCAACTGCCCAAACGCGACCGACTGGTCGATCTAGCGGCAAACTTCGGTCAATCGTGCAAGAAAACTACATAATCATTAAAAGTCGAGCTTTAAGTCTTCCAAACTCGTACCGGGATTTGAAGCCTGATCTCTCAGTTTGACTAGTATATTGAGAGGGTGACGCTTATACCAAGCGGCCATCTAAGCGTATTTGAATTAAATTACTATTTCGATTATTTTTATCTATTTCTTATCAACAACAACATAAAGGAGAGAATTTCGCGGCACACCCTTTAAGAACCACTGTTCTAGTGTCTAGATATCACGTGACACCGATTCGGCTACAAATTGATAACAAGTATTGAAACTTCTTAGACTAAAGTTTGACAATAGCACGTATGATGGTTCACCCTGTGCTGAGTAAGCAAAGCTAAGATCGAGAAGGGCTAATGAAATTTAGCCCAAAACCATAAACTCTTCTCACTCTTCTATTTCTCTCTCTCACTCACTCTCTCTCTCTCTCAGTGGAGCAAAGATTCACGGCCAAGTTGGCAAGGCAACCAAACACTCGGCTCTTAATAATTTTATGAAATTTTACCAGCGGCCCCTATAAAGAATAAGCACACACATAGTACATACCCTTCCCTCCTCCCCCACACCCATCGCCCCTTTTTCCCGTGCCTTCTTTCCTTGAACCCTCGCCGTTTTTACTTAATATATCCAACCCCTTTCAATTAATTAATTAAAAGAACTGAAAAATGGATGTGTATACTGAACGTGAAACTTAGCTCTACTTACAAGTACTTTTTCATTAAGAACTGTAAGTTATTTTTAATAATATTTTCTTAAACTCGTTTTACGTTCTCTTCCTGGGCCCTTTACTCGTGATCGCATTCAATAACAAATTTTATTTATATATTGGCTCGATTTCTTTATTTCAAAACAATAATCAAAGAGTATAAAATACTTGTATTAAAGATCTGGCGAGTAATTTGAACAATTTTAATAATGAATAGTCAGAGAACTTAGCTCATATTGAAGAGCATCTAACTTCTATATTAAGGATCCTGGGTTCAAATCACCGTAGAAATGTTTATCATTGTTAAAATTAGGGTATCTTCTTTCACAGTGATGAATTAATGTCCGAAGGACTTGGTGTTGTGTTTGTTTTAGATTTAAGATAGATTTTAGGTTGTGTGCTAATAAATGATAATCAGTAGGTTCAAAAAGTGCATGTTAAATACTTCAGTTAATAATACAATAAATTTCAAACCCAACAGAAATCCTAACACAAGCGCCATTAGGTTGAATGGAACTGTTCTAAGACCGTCTCGCCACCCCCATGTCTCTCTGTATGTCCATCATGTCGCAAGGACCGGGTTCGTGACCGAAGAGGTTCCTTTGAGTGTCGTCACCTCCCACTTAGATGTCAGACCACGAATTCCTTGCGAGGCTCCTTATAAAAACCCTTCACGGCTCTACCTCCCCGGCTTGTGGCTGTGAAAACAAACTTGGGATCTGATTTCACCCCGGGATGAGAAACAAAAGTGGATATATCCTTCCTGTGCTGATCTTTATTGTGAGTTGTAACTAGAAACAAAAGTGGGTATATCCTTCCTGTGCTGATCTTTATTGTGAGTTGTAACTAGAAACAAAAGTGGATATATTCTTCCTGTGCTGATCTTTATTGTGAATTGTAACTAGAAACAAAAGTGGATATATCCTTCCTGTGATGATATTTAATGGTAGATATAACTAGAAACAAAAGTGGATATACCCATCCTGTGATGATCTTTAATGGGAGATATAACTAGAAACAAAAATGGATATAACCATCTTGTGATGATCTTTAATGGTAGATATAACTAGAAACAAAAGTGGATATATCCATCCTGTGATTATCTTCATTGTGAATTGTAACTAGAAACAAAAGTAGATATACCCATCCTGTGATCTTTAATGGGAGATATAACTAGAAACAAAAATGGATATAACCATCCTGTGATGATATTTATTGGAAGGGTATATAAAATAAAACTTTTGCTCGTTGGTCATGCTCGATTCTTAATATACTACTTGAGCCCTTTTCGTGCCTGAACATTCCCTCCTGTCTTGACGTCTTCTTGTCCAGTGTTAGTTTGTCACGTGGCCGGGGTGTTGAAGAAGTGTGTGGGGGAGGGGGTGAATTATCGCTACGTGCGAGCGACACCCTTACAGAGATGATTCCCAAGTCCTCCACCCCCTACTGTGCCCCTAGTGTGTTGTTTGGCAGTGTGCTGAATACCTGATGAGTCGACCTTATAAGACAAGGTATCTCCTCACACAAGGTGACCTGAACTGACAGCCAAACTCCGACCGTTCACCGTGCGGGGCCTGACCTCTTTCGGGTCAAGGGGACGAGTAACGACACATGATTACTTAGCGGGTAAAGCCTCTTCTTAGGTTCAGGAAACAATGCTTGTATAAGGGGGGTATTCAAGTATTACGTAAGCACAATTTTGGCCATTTTAACCCCTTACCCACCCCCTTGTAAGCAAAAATAAGCAAATGCCTGACCCCCCTCTTGCTTACGTAAGATTTATCAACTTTTTTAATTTGTTCACAGGAATAACCATTCTTTTTTTTTCATGCAATTTTGCCTATCACTTGAACAGATAGTAAGACGCGATGCTAAAAAATATTAAAATTCATGCAATTTATAAATTGCTGGTAACTATTAACATAAAGGTGTAAATTAATATTGCGAAATAATTGACAGCTAACACTGGTGAACAATAAATTTAAATTTATTGAATAGATAAAATTAAAACAAGTTATGACAATATAAAAGTTTAAAATTTTAATCTACTTTTAGTTGAAGTTACAAAAAATGTATTATTAGTGAATACATGAATATTATATTTATAAAAAAAATACACCCTAAGGCCTAAACTCCATTTAATCCGATGGCCAAGGTCCTTGAATCCTCGTCTCAACACTTGCAATGATCATGTTTCTATTTGGGGGTTGGAGGACTAGATCACCCAAGCTCTGGATTACTTCTATAGGCTTCTTCACGTCTTCCTCGTTTAGCTACTCAGCATCTTCATTGCTGCCCGAGGCTGCCTGAAGTCCAAGCGGCCTGCAATGCGTCCTCCCTCAGTTTTGTCTCTTTTTCTCTGTCTTACGTAAGCATTGTTCTGACCCCCACACCCCACTTGTCAGCAAAAATAAGCAAAGATTCCCCCTAAAGTGCTTATGTAATACTTGAACGGCCCCAAGGCTCAATTTGTATTACTGGTTAATTAGTTTCATAGACGTGGGGCAAATTAACAGTTTTGGATCTGGTTGATGCAATTGTCTTATCAATAATTACTTATATAATAACCCTTTTATATTATATTTTATTATTAATGTGATATCAAATAGTGCCGAAAGTATATAAATTATTCAACCAGACTATCTAATACAGTCCAATTTTCATAGTAAGATCCTTATTTGACAGAAATAAAAGCTACTAGATCTACTTTTAACGTATTCACACGTCAAGTCATGTGATCTACAACTGATATATTATATTATCAATACTTATAAAAATAATAATAATAATAGTATAGTAAAAGTTATCAATGTTGGCTGCAAAAAAAATGTTATTTACTAAAAGGTTCTTTATACCAAAATCCTGATACACATGTATATAAACATATTAAATTCAATTGTTTTAAAATGTAATATGCCCTATTTATAGAAAATAATATTAAAGTTATCTTAATAATGAAGTATCCCCGGATAAAAATGTTTGCAAGGTTAATTTTTAAAGTTCAAATTCAATTGAAATGCTGTGTAATATATGGAATTTAACTTTTTTAATTGTAATTCAATACTATACCAAGAATACATTTTAGTTTTATATTGATGAGAAATGCCACAGTTAAATAGGATTCAAACGCACGTGATCTTTGACTTGAAGCCCAAACACACTATCACTGCACTATTATTGTTAGCCTACTAACAAACAAACTAAATGGAAGTTATAAAGCATTGACAGCTCAAAGAAATGTTCAACATCATCACAATGCTGCCCGAGTCACAAATAATATTTCAAAGTTCACATCAGTTTAAATATAACGACCAGCCATAGAAATTAAGCCCGTGACATTTACACTTGGTTTAAGATCGGGCCATAGATTCATAGATTATCTTATTAAAATCTGAGAGCTATATATCCTAGTTTTATGGTCACATCAACATGTATGTAGATAAAAAACACAAACACTAATCTATCAAGTTTCCCTTTGAGTCTGAACGCGTATCTCGGAGATCATGGAGAGGAATGGGATAGAGAAAGGGGGTATCAGGGAGAGATTTTATAGCGGTGTTTTGGCAGAAGGAATTCGGCGGAGAGACTGAAAAATTGTGGTTGTTTGAGAAAAAGACAATAAAAAAACTGTGTTCTCCCCCTCCCTTTTTCCTCCCAAACATAACGATGATGCAGTCATGAATATGATTGTGTTAATAATCACCCTATAATCTCTGTGACGCCAACGACGCCATGAGGAGAAGACGATAAATGGCACAAAAACAAAATCCCTCTCTCTCTCTGTTGTCTACTGGAGTTCTCCGATGGGATGGAAGGGGGAAAGACAGAGGGATTCTCAATGTAAAAAAGTTTTTATTTAAAAAAAAGTTTATCTAACTCAATTACAGATGTAAAATTCTTGCTATCAGTAGCAGCGTTCGTTGGTTTTGAACCTCTGAATCACAGATATCATCATAATTTTTTCTCCCAACATTTTTTTTTTTTGCAATTAATTTAGTGTTTAAAAAATATGTAAATATAAATAACATTTATATAAGTGTTTATAAAAGTAGCTGTTAATGGGTTTGAATACTTAACAAATTAAACTGATGTCAACGATTTAGTTAAAAAAAACTAAAATCGTTTCGAAAGTGTTCCAGTAACTAAGCAATGTTACGTGTTAATTGTCATAAATATTTGTTGGCAGGTTTAAAGTGTAAGAAGGCGTACAACTCGAACGTTTAGTAGGACGAGGTTCTAAAATAAATAAAAAATATATACATATATATATAGTGTAAGACCCGCATCGGTAGTCGAATGGTTGAAGGCACCACTCTTACAATAGACTGGATTGCCGATGATGTGGAGATAGGGGTTCAAATCCTGGTCTAGTGTACTGAGGGGGGTTTCTTATAAATGTATTTCCAGTTTCACCCTATGAAAATGTGGTCACACTTATTTTAAATTCACCCCTTCTTTATCCCTAATATATTAGCGCAATTAGTACTTATGTATCCAACCCTACGGTTGGTGAGACGCGGCGACAAATAAAAACTGTACGAAATAAAATCGCAACAAACTTCTTTGATACACATGAAAACATGAAAACCGTGTTCAGGGTATTAACTGGTAGAGACCAGAGGGAAGATCTGGAAACAGATGGAAGGATAACATTAGAATGGACTTGAACTAGATAGGGTGTAATGAGGGACTGGATAGAGTTAGTTCAAGATAGGAATAGGGTGTAATGAGGTGGACTGGATAGAGCTAGCTCAAGATAGGGATATGAGGGTGTAATGAGTTGGACTGGATAGAGCTAGCTCAAGTGAGGAATAAGGTGTAATAAAGTGAATTGAATAGAACTATCTCATGAAAAGGATAGGTGGCGTACTTTTGTTAAGTGCGGCAGTGAACTTTCGAGTCCCTAATACCATAAGTAAATTTATTTTTGTCAACAAAATAAAAAACATAATATTTGTAAGAGTGGAACCTGCCACGTCATAATATATATTTACTAAAATGACAAAAAAATGTTAATAGGTATAAATATATATCATTACCCGGTTTTGGAAAGTTTTTTTAATTAATTACAGAGCATTTGTAAGCCCTCCTGGTCAGTGGTTTGGCCATCATCCCTTATTATAAAGGATAGGAGCGCCCTTCGTCCTTGGGCCTAAAGCCAACAAGGAGAAAAAGTTAATACATATTTCACAAATTATGTGATGCTCCAGCGAGAATTAAAACGCCTTTTTATTGGACTAACTAGTAAAAATAATTTAGAAAAGTATCGTTGAATTTGTCTCCTATCAAATGTGAATTTGCACCTTTAACAATTGCTTTGGTTAAGGTTCCCGTACCGTTTTGGTGATGTTTCAGGGAAACTATTTACCATAGTAAGTAAGGTTTTAAATTGAATGACTCTTGTATTCTTAAATAGGAATGGACGGAGATGCAAGAATTTTTGCAGTTTTTATAGCAATATTTGTTATTGGTCAAAATAAATATAATTTTTCATCAGTAGATACGTTCAATTTGAGTTTATACACACGGTAATCTCAACAGTTCTTGAATATTATTTATGAGTATACTGGCATTTGACCATAAACTTTTTAAATGACAAGAGACAAAAGTTATCGTTAGATTCTATGATTACTTATCGAATTATGCTGTGACCATGACAAATATTTAAGAACTGTTTAGATTAATATGTGTAAACGATTAAACTGAACGTATCTACTGAAGCAATGTTTTATTTATTACATACATGTATACCTAATCACCCCGTACCCTTATAGGGTAGGGAATAAACTGTACATATAGCTCAAAAAACAACAACTACGTACTTATACATAATCACTAAATTTCTCCACACTTCCCTTATCCTTCCATAGTACCTTCGCTTCAACAACATCCATACACCGAGTAATACATGCTCTTTTATTCTTAAAACTCTTAGTGTTTCTTTTTTTCACACATTCGTCTACAAAATTATTTAGCCACGTCTTACATGGCCTACCCTCCCTTTTAATCCACACACTCTACCTATATATATTTGCTTCGTCACTCGATCCACATTCATCCTCTTAGAATGCCCAAACCAACGTAAGACCCTTCTTTCACATCTACCTATTGGATTACCTTCCAAACCACACTTCTTCAACACCCATTCATTACCTATTGACTCTGTCCATACGAGTTTTTACACATGCATTTCTTAGATATCTCATTCCAACCGCTTTCACCATGCTCATGTGTTTCTCCCGACAAACCCACACTTCACATCCATAAAACAATGTTGGCTTTAACATACTTTTTTATACTACCATCTTTCCTCTTTCGATATAACTTCATTCTTTGCCAAATTCCACATACATCCAACTACTCTCTGAGATGCATTCACCCCTCTGTCGATTTCACTAGTTGTTTTTTAATTTCTCCCAAGTGGAATCCTTAGGAGTGTCAACCACCAAATATATTTCAAACCCCACATAAATAAATGTTACTCTATATTATATTTTATATAGGTAGTTTTAAGAGTCATCGTCCTTTACCGGGTTTTTAATATATTTTATTAAATGGTAAGCCCTGGTATCACAACATAAATAGTCGAAAATAAGTCAGGGATTTAAAATTATTACTAATACAAAATTTAACAACCTAATTTATTTTATTTTATTGTTTTAGGTGTATTCGTTAGTATAAATAGGTACTTCAGTAAATTCAGTCAAATAAATGTGAAATTAAAACTAAAAAATATATATTTAAAATATTAACATCTCGTCTTACTATCCGTTTGGGTTATACGCTTATTTACTAATTACGTTAATTGTTTTAGGGATGAGGAAGTTTATATTTATGGGAAGTGTATCCGCACATGTGTGGAGAGAGAGTGAAAAACTATTTTGGAAAAATCACCCTCACTACACCCTACCGAGATTCGAAACTGAATCTCCCCGTTATCGCCAGTCTATTCTACTGTGAAAGTAGCGCGCTAGACCACGCGGCCACCGAAGCGGGTATTAGAACATAGTTGTAGCTGAAGTATTAGCACGCGTCACATACCTCCTTAATACAACTTGGACTCTCTAAATAATTAAATCTAACAACTTAATACTCATTAATTGATATTTTATCTAATATCTGCAGCAATGTACACGCAAACTAAATACTAGGCGCAGCTATTCTGTTTTGTCCGTGACTTGGAGGAAGAGGGTTCAAATCCAGACAAAATATAGTAAGGCTGTTTTGTTCCTAAATTGTTTCCAGCTCTCTCTCCAAGCAAATTCGGTTACATTTTTTTTAAACTACACCTTCCTCATTCCTATCTTACCTAGCATGTAGCATAGATGGGTAAAATGAAAATAAAATACAAAAATTTATTTTACTTTTTGTTTTTTTAGCATCGCAACTTACTACCCGTTCGGGTACGTATGTTTAGTGAAATTATACAATCCGTTATGTATTTGGTTTCCAAATTAACAGGTGCTTTATTTTAGAACAGTGTTGTGTCGTGGATTGCTGCCAGGGTAGGCAGAACTTGTTAGAAATGAACCTGTTGTATGTTCTCACCCATTCTTTCCCCATTTGACCAATCATATTTAGGCTCTACTCTACACACTTCTAATAGGAATGTTTATACCTGACCAATGAGTGTTCTACAGAGTGATGGGAACATATTATCGCAAGCCCAATTTAAACTAACTCTGCTTACCCTCCACAACACTGCTTTCGAAACAGAGCTGAAGTGAGCCTATAAATAAACACTATTCCCCTCCGCTCCCCCATCTCCCTGAAAAGGACGGTGGTATCATTTCCGGCAGTTGAGCTTTTGATCGACTGTCATTCCCAGCTCGTTCCTCGCTCTCCGTCACATGTGACGTCACGATGGTATAATGTGGTCTCATGATAAAGGAGCGTCAATACCCTGCAGACACACGGCCGATGTGTCCAACCTCGTTTTGTAAATTGTTTATGTTAACAATAAAAAGTAAATGTATTTCATGAAATTGTTTGTGTATGTATAAATTAATATTTTAATGTGTATTTTTTAATAGTTCAAAATTCTTTGACTGATTACACTACGGACCTGTATTATAATTTAACCTACACCCTTGGGAAACCAAGGGAGAGGAGGTTTGGGGGTAGTAATAACAATTGAAACTTTTCAATTGGCCTCATAAAAACCTGGTTGGGTAAATTTCAGCAGATTTTTGATAAATGTAAATTGATTGTAGTTTGTTTTGTTTTAGCCTCAATACCCGTTCGGGCTGTAAGCATATGAAGACTGGTACTATTTATTATGATGTGCCAGGGAAGCGGAGGATATAATTTAAAGGATATATGCCAACATTTGCGTTGAGGAAGAGTGGGAAAGCATCTATGAAAACCACACTCAGAACATCCAACCGGAATCCAAAATTATATCACCCCATGACCGAGAGACCAGACATTTAATAAATAATTAATTATTTGGTTTATTTAGAATGTTGACTTAATTATTTTTTTAATGCATTTATCCTCTTTTTTATTTATTTTTTACTAGCACCACGTCTTACTACCCTTTCGGGTTGTACGCTTATGTACTAAATACGCTAGCAGGTTAGAGATGAGGAAGGTTGAATTTAGAGGATGTGTCACCATATTTGTGTGAAGAGAGAGTGGGATTCCATTTAGGGAAAACCATCCTCAGTAATCGTGACTGGGATCGAACCACAATCTTCCTGTCATTGGCAGTCTAATATATTGGGATAGTGATGCCTTAGACCATGCGGCCACCAAAGCGGGTCATTCTTTCCTAAACACTTTCTTTAATATTTATCTCTTAGTTCCTCAGGTATCTCTTCAGGCAGGCTCTTGCTCCCACCAAAACAGCTGACAATTAAAGAGATGGAGAGCAAGCAACTTCCGAAGGAATGAATATTGTGAAAAATATAGGTTTCCCCTCAGATTTGTCGTCGGTTGAGATCTCGTTAGTAGCCCCCCCCCTCCGTCCCAACCCCCCGCCGCATTTGACTGCAACATTTCCAAGAGTCTTGGAAGAAGGAAAGGAAGAAATGTTTCTCTATACATAAATACGTCTTCAGACTTGAGGAAAGATTCATAAAACAACAATATCCGTGAGATTAAAATCAAACAGCAATTACTTACAAATTCATAATAGATTTTCTCGGCTTATTTTTACTATAAAAATTCAAGAAATTCAAGTTTAAGGCTTAGATTTAGTTTTTTGTAATCTCCATGGGAGAATAATAATTTATTTATATTTAGTAGCTACATTTCTCGGACCTACAAGAATATAAATTAAGAAATACTTAATTATGTATTATACTAGCATTGGAAGTACTCGGCTTTGACCAGGAGAAATATTTAGGTTAAAAAGGTGTAAAAAGTGTGAAAAGGGTAAAAAGTAAATATAACCCAAAAAAAATTGTGTAAAAATGTTAAGTAAACAGGTTAATTTTAAAATTCCTACTTACAGGTGTAAGTATTCGTGCACAAGTGCTACCATAACCCGCATTGCACAACTGTAGGAAATGTAGTACTAAATCTATCTCACGGCGTTAATATACCTTTAATTTTTTTAAATTAATTTTAAGAATCCAATCGAAATTTTAAATTTCTGACTTCAAGGCTTACATGTTTGTGCACAGGGGATACTAATTTTTAAATTTCAGACCTCTGCTTACGGTAGATATCACGCAATGCTCATGGCAGACAAACTCTTCATTTTATTAATATAATGTATATATAATTGTTTATATAGTATACTACTATAAAGCCACATGGCTGACTCACAACCTCACTGACATTAATGTTTACCCACTTCCAGATGAGCTAGAAACTTGAAATTTGGCAAACTTATAGCTTCTAGCCTGTAACCGACAGTAAAATTCCAAAAAGTTTAAAAAAAATTAAACCCCCGAAATTTTTAAAAATGGCGGGGCAACTTTTAAGTCGGTGCGAACCTTTCTTTGGAGGTCTCTTGTGGCTAAACGGTAAGACCTATCAAAAAACTAATTGCACCAGCAGCTACGGATTTGGCGAGATCCACAAGTTTGCTCCTATTACTTTTTGTCGTATCTCCATCGGTTATACCACTCCATCGGTTATACCTTAGATAGAGCTAGATTTTTTGATTTTAGGTAAATTTTGCACATTTTCCACACATTTTTTAATTATCTGACACACTTATGGGGCAGCTAGAATCATAAAATTTGGCAGGCATATTGGCACATCCAATTGCCACTATATTCAATAAAATACCGGTAAATGTAAGTTGTTACGTTCAAAACAACGCTGGAATTACATTAATTTACATCCACTTGCAAACAAAACTCACTGGAGGTTTGGGGGCAGAGCCCCCTACGAGCAAAGCGAGTAGTTTACCCATAGGCCTATATTATATATAATATACTTGCTTTTATATATTTTACATATAATACTATATTAAATATATTATGTATTCATATAACAACTATTATATATAATATATTATGTATCTATTATTATGTTATATATCTACATATATACGTATACATATGTGTAGTATATTCGTACCCGTCCGATCTATCCTAATTTTACCATACAAATGGGTTAGTTATGAGAAAAGTGAAAGAGTAAGAATAATTGAAAATATAACTTAACTATCCCAACCTTCCCTTTCTTGAAAATACAAATTAATAAGCCTGACGATTAATCCGCGTTCCAATCGCTGAGGGTAAGAAATGTATCATACAAAGCGGGGTATAAAGTGTTGAAGCCTTTAATAACAATATATATTTACTATTTTAACGACTAAATACTTAAAATTAAAATAACAAAAGATTGAATATTCTCTACCTAGCCTTTAATTGTTAAATATTTTTTAAACAATGCCCTTAAAATGACCACTATTATAAATGCGATACATTGTCGTAAGCGCTTCTCGAATATTGACGTGACTTTACACAATGTCTCTTTCTGAATAGTTCTTGGCCGAATCACATAAACATGACCCACAAGAAAAAATCCATGCTGGCCGTCTGGGTTGTGACGGAGTTGGGCGGCCGGCCAGAGGGTAGTCGGTCCTCAGAGTAGGCCGGTGTTCGGGCTGTGTGGGCCGTTGCCCCAACTTGCTGGAAGCACATGTTGTTGGTATCCTTTGCCTTACGTTGCAGTTCAGTGGTCAGAAAGGTCGCACCTTTTTGATGATTTGGGGAGATCGCCTGGCCACCACGTTAACAAGATTTGAACAGCTCTGAACCTTTTCTCGTGGGGCATGTTAGAGAGTCTTGTTCACGCGACTCGCCCGAGAGCAATTCAGGAACTTAAATAATGGTGGTGGAGGTTGAATAAACATTGCCAAAAATGTGTAAAATTTCGAGGAGTGCATATAATGGTGGCCATCTTAACGACATGTTTTTTTAAGGAATGAATAATTCAAGGGTATGTAGAAAATTGTCAATCTTTTGTTGTTATTCAGGATGGCTACAAAACTTTTATTATAAAACTTCCTGACTTTTCCAGGTTTTCCCTCTCTGTAGCGACCATGATATTTAAATTTAATTTGAAGCATTTAGTGGTTATAATAGTAAAGATATAGTGTTATTAAATGTGTCTAATACTTTCTGCCTCATCCTATATGTATTTTAATTAAAGTATAATTTTACTCTTTAATAAGTAATGTGCTTTATTTATAAGGTATCTAAGTTAAAAAGTATTAAATGTTAGTAAAATTTTTTATTAAATATAAAAAATAATCATAAAAACTTAATGTATAGTAGGAGTTGGAAATTAGAAATGGGTAATTTGTTTACACATGAATTTTAGAAAAATGTAAAAATAAAAGGTGAAGTGTGATCTATACTTAGAATTCCTAGTAGGGCCTATTGTGTAAAAATTAAGATACCTCTGAAACACAACACTATGTCCCTACACCTACAATTTCTAGAGGTATCTTATGACTTGCGACCCGCTTCACTGGCCAATTGGTCTAAGACACTCGTGTTAGACTGGTCTGCTGATGACGGGGAGATCGAAGTTCAAATCCCGGTCGAGTATACTAAGGGTGGTTTTTACTGAATAGTTTCCCATTCTCCTCCCACACAAATTCAGGCAGATTACCTCTAAAATCGTTCCTTCCTCATCCTTACCCTATTAGAGTAATTATCATACATAGGTATAGCCTAAATAGGTGACGAGATGATAAAAAAAAATTACTTACGAGATCCTCTTTCCATTTATCCATGACGCTGCTGGTTGCAAGACAATTTCCAATAATTAAGTGGAATCTGCGACATTTATCTTCACCTTACCAGTCGTCTTCACAATCTGCGCGATGGGAAGGGAAAGGAATTATTCCAAGCTCTTCGTTTAGCGAGTAATCAAATTCTACCCTCTTGCCAAACGAAGAGGAGTGTTTCCCTCGCGACAGAAAAAAAGTGTTCCTTCAGATTTACGTAAACATTATAATGTATTGTTGTGTAGGCCCTATTATAATTTTGAAGTAGCATTGTTGTAAATGTCTCCCTCTTTCAAGAAGTGATCAGTTACTTTGTGTTTATCGTATCGGTGGACGGTAAGATAGTTTGGTTTGGTTTGACGGTGGTGGGAAAGTAGACGTTTAAATTATTATCGGATGCGCTGAGGATTATTTTCCTAACCATCCATTCGAACAAACGTTAGTAAAATTTTCTCTGAATTTAACACACACACATACATGTATATTATATACAGCGGAATTCCTAAATAAATCAGACCACAATCGAGCCATATCAAACGTGCATCTGCTGTATTTTGGCGAAGACAGTGCCAACTTATGCGGATAGAGGGTGTAATTGTCATGTAGTCAATAAAACATACCCTCCAGTCACTAATCTCAGTTTTATAGATCAGAGCCGCTACTTTTTCATTCAAGTAGCTCTTTATTTCTCTTCACGAAGCTGAGTTGACTCCGTTCCAGACCCATGGTTTAACAGAAAATCTGGAAGCACCTGGGATCAAACACGGGACCCTCTGGATCCGTTGCCAGTAACTCTGACTAATAGATCACAGAGACTGCCAAAGAGAATTTAAATATGAATGAAAGTAGAAACCATTAACACTTATATATAAACACTTTAATATTTCGATTCCATTTCATCTTCCTCAGGACTAAACAGGAAATAAACGGCCTCATGGTGTAACGGCTAGTACACCTGTCTACAAACCTAGGGGTCCCATGCCCCATTCCCAGATGATACCATAGGTAATGTTCTTGAAAGTAGAATTATCCCTACGGTCAACAGGTTTTGCTTGGTTAGGCTAAGTTAGGTTTAAGAATTTCTACATGTCAACCTCGGTGGTCTTGGGGTAAAGTGCTTGCCTCAGAACCCGATGTTCTAGGGTTCAAACCCAAACTAGATCGATGGATTTTTCTTGAGCGATAGAAATCTGTAGCACAACCTCCTTCGGATGGAAATTAAAGTCATCTGTCCCATGTCGAGTGTGGCATGAAAGATATATCCTGGAAAGTATGTAAAGAAATTTTCGTGTCCTAACATAATAATTCGGTTCAGAAAGTGCATGTTAAATACCTCAAATAAATAAGTTATAAATAATAATAATAAATTCCACTGGTTCCACACCCCCATTCACTATCACCATCACCTCATGGAAAGAGCCCACATGGAAAGGACGTACAAGTAGTACATTTGGGCGTCCCCTGGGTAGTGGCACATTAGTACGGACTAATATTTCCACAAACTGGAATACGAGTGTTGTAGCCCAAAAACATATATATATATATAGGAAATTATCTTCAGTGAGCCCACTTCGCTGTTCGATTGGTCTAATGGTGCCACTCTCGTAATAGATTGGACTGTCGATGAAGGGTATATCGGGGCTGGAGTCCCGGTCGGGTGAACTGAGTTTTTTATTACTTTATGTTTTTACACTCTCACTCTACGCAAATGTGGATGCACTTCCTCTTGATTTAACCTTCATCTTCCCTAACACATTAGAGTGATTAGTACATATATGTACATCCCGAATGGGTAGTAAGACGCGCTGCTAAACAAAAGCTTCAATTATGCCAACGTTCATCTTTCTCAATTATGTTGGCATCACATACAGTAAGTTAACTTTAGTCTTATTACTACTATTACTACTACTACTTGTCAGATGACCTGGTGGTATAGGGGTAAAGTGTCAGACTTCTGTGCTGGGGGTCCGGGTTTCAATCCTCGGTGCCGGCACAGATTTATCTGATTGCCAAACCCTTCCTTAACCTTTGACAAGATGTGTATTAATCACAACTTGTGAATGCGTGGAATTCCAGGCCTCCACCGTGGTTCGGATCCCACGTTAAACTGTAGGGCCTCCATTTCGTCTCACAATCACCCTACCATTATACATTAGCGTAAGTGCGTATAGCCCAAACGGGTAGTAAGACATGGTGCTAATAGTAATATTAATAATAATACTTTCCTCGGTGTAGTAGTTAGCTATCACGATAGTCGTGATGAGCTAGACTGCTAAAGACTGGGAGATCGAGGTTAGAATCTCGGTCGGGTGAACTGGGGTGGTTTTTACTAAATGGTTTTCCACTCTCCCTCCACGCAAATGTGGGTTCACTTTCTTTAAATTCAACCTTCCCAATTCTTAACCCTTTAGCGTAATTAGTATTTAAGCGTATGAACCGACCGGGTAGTAAGACGCGGTGCTAAATAGTAATAGTAATAATAAATACTACTACTTACTGAGAAATATGCCATGGAAATATTGGAGTAATTATTTTAAGCATGTGTTAAGAGTTTTTTACTTTTATTTGTGCTTCAATTTTCTACAATTTGATCATATTAATTCAATACATATACCTATAATATTTTGCTGGTGCATTTCATTTTATATATATTATAAATAAATAGTTTCTAAATAAAATTTTCGGTAAATATATTTTTGTTTTAAAATTATGTATTAAAAAATTCCGGAATTTAGATCAAATTTAACGAAATATATTCATGCCTGTATCGTACATGTTACTTTACTCGACTAACTGAGCCTAACCTAAATCAACCTCTGCTCCTACTATACTGTACCATCTTTTGTTCATCAAGAGTGGAAAACACCCTAATCTCACGTACTCAACTGACGTGAATCATGTAACAAAATCCAGATCTTCACCGCATCATGTTGTTTCTTCCCCCCGGTACTGCCAACTAAACAACATTATTACATTTTTCATCTACAACCTCTTTAATGATTTCCCATCATCCTCGCGATTCTTCTCGGGCTCAAATTTGCCAACACAATAGACTATATTACTTGGGAGGAGACTCGAAAATTGGGTGAAAAATACAAGACATTAAACAAGGCAGGCACTAGAGAGTAAAGCTTTTGGTGTAGGTTTCAGGGGGAGCTGTGGCGTGGCCTGGGATGTGCAGGAGAGTATGGCTTTTAGTGTAGATTTCAGGGGGGGGCTGTGCTGGATTACTTTGTAGTAGAGGTATGCGAAAATAAATTTCTCGGTTTGAAGCGAAGCCGGATTGAATTTACTAAATATTCCCAAAGCCAATCAAATTTCAAATATGCTTACAATTTTGGTTTATTGCAAAATAAAAACATTATATTGTGCATATGTATATATTCTGAAAATTGAAAAATAACACCTGGACACGGGAATAAAACCCGTGTCCAGGTGTCATTTTTCAATTTTCAGAATATGATATCTAGATGGAGTAAGCCTCACTAAAAGCATAAATAATAGCTTTAGCTATTTAATTCTTCATATGTATATATGCTAAGAAGAAAAATATTATAAAATGTTTTATTGCAAACATTTTAATCGTATTCAAGCCTAAAACTTGTCAAAACATCCACTCAAGCTATCACAGAATTGTTTCTGTGAAAATTAATTTGTAATGTGCATAACAGCTCATAATGGCAAGATGTGAACATAAATGAATATTTTAACTGTCAATATTTATTTGTTAGTAAAGCGTCGTATTTGTCAAGCTGAAGTATTTTCAAAGAAACTCAAGGTTGACGATTATTTGAAGAAATGTTGAAGTTTTCGGAGCTCCACAAAACTCTTACTTTTTATTAATGAAAGCAGGACTTGACTTTTTAGAGATACAAAACATGAAAACAATTGTCAAATTATTGGCTTATGGTGTTTTGGGATTAAGTTGTTTTATCTATTTTAGACCGTTATGAAGCACATGTAAGCTTGGAGATTAGAATCTAAGTTATTGTGTACAGTGTATATATATTTATTTGAATGCCCATTAAATACGTGAAAGTCAGGGTGCGAATAAACGGGTGGTAGGATTGGGGGTGTATGGAATTCTCCTTCTTGCAGAAAAGTGTCACTGTTTCGACAAATGCTATCGTCGAATGTTTTACCTTTCTCCCACATTACTATTATTATTATTATTATTATTATTATTATTATTATTATTAAAAGGGGTTTTAGTAGGAAACTATTTAGAAAACCACCCTTAGTACTCTCTATCGGGAATCGAACACCGATCTCTCAATCACTGGAAATCCTCTATAAAAACCGACATTATAAACCGTGCAACCATCGATCCCGGTATCTCTAAAATAAATTGTTTCCTTGGCTTGGTAAAATTTATCAAATATAGCACTATTTGCAACCAAGTATCAAACATTCATCAGTAGAAAAAAGCTACAAAAATAATATTTATAATTTTAGTTTTGCCATTATATTTGCGTGATACTATATTTTTTAACATCCATCAGTAAATCATGTTTTACAACCAACCTGTCCAACAACAACCAAATTTTTTGCGGTCAATGTCAATCAATTAATGTTTTCTTCTCTCCGAGCCATTGCTTCCCTTGAAAGATGTTCTCTTGATCACCTCATGAAGAAGAAACAACGATTATGTCCTAAGGGTTTCTTGTTTGGATCATAATGTAGGCTACAAACCTTCCTAGCTTGTAAAAAACTGCGCCTATATTCACGGGAAAGGCTCTCTCTACCAATACAGCCAGGGAAGAAAAGCCATTTCGTCCATTGTCTTTCAAAGCCCATCTACACACTTTTCATCGAGCGAAGAAGAAGGCGCGTGAAGGGATGATACGAGGGAACTCACGTTCAAAATCTAACATACCGGGCATAGTTTGGGGTAAGATTCAAGCTAAGGGAGGGAGGGGTAAAAACTACAGGGGCAGAAGGGGGTGAGGTTGAGGTAGAGAGGGGAAATACGAAGCCAATGCTTCGTACATGCTTGCGCCTTTGCCTCTAAAAGGAGGGCCGATTCATTAATATTAAGAACATTGAACGGGAATGGAGACATTGTGGTGGTGAGAAGAAGGGGTTGGAAGCAATTCTTCTAACCCTCACCTCTCCCCCCCGGCCTTCTCTTCCATAGGTTACTAAGGTCCTGAATAGCCTTAGAATGTACCAGCGTGATCTTCGACCATGGCGGACCTGGGATATGTATTTCTGGAAGGGGTATGGGGGTAAAGAAGGGAGAATAGTTAATATCCTACCCCCCTATCCCTTACTCCCCCTACAAACCCTCCAACCCCCTTCATTTCCTTCGTCACCCCCCTTTCTCCATTCTCTTGTCTTTAAACATCCGTGCGCTTGTTGAAGGAAAAGCATGCAGCTAATGTTCGGTTACAAATTTCCTCGAGATTATTTCATTCCTCCAGTTTAAGTTGGTAGACACCTTGATATTTACTGTGGCATGAAAGAACTGCTTAACATATTAATTTAAATAAATGTTTCGTCTCAGAGTTAGATAATTATTATCCCCGCAGGCCCCAAATGAACACAGTTTCGGTGGAGTTCTATTACTCTGTTGAAAGAGCTTGGATTCAATCCCAACAACACAATCTCTCACAAAAGATTATCTGCGATAAAAAAGATCGAACTTTGATAAAGAAAATCATAATCAACCCACAAGAATAGTCAATAAACTCAAATATTATATTTTGAAATAAAATTTAGGTCGTTTGGAAATAATAATTTGTAGAAATAAACAAAATGCATTTAGTTTTAAACTTTGAAGAATATTCCTAATCTGGAAATAAATCTGAAGGCAAAAATCTAAGCATTGTACATCAATAATGAACATTCTACCATAATAATTACTATAGTAAATCGGTGAATTAATTATACAATATTAGTTTTAAAGCCCGTCTATGACAGGCCGATGTTGATACTAGCCAATCTAACAAAACCGAACCTTCTATTTGAAAATGATTGTTAGGTTGGGCTAGCTTCTGAAGCCAAACAAAATAGGGTCAATCGCACTCATTCATGCAAACAAATGCAGTATTTTTATGTCTGTAGCCTGCAGCATCCAAAGACGCTTCAATTTCTTTGTGTCTAGACTGAATTCATACAAAATATCTTCTTCTTTATTTAAGATCAAAAACATTTAAAACATAATAAAAATTCATTAATATTACTTTTATTCAAACGTCAAAATATACAGTTGCCCAAAATAAAAAATTTTACTACGAAATGTGATCTATAAATAGCTGATCGTGTATATTTTCTGTATTTTATATTTGGATTTCAATTTTAAATAACCCGCATTGTTGGCCGCATGGTCTAAGGTATAATTTCATAGGAAAAGAAGCGTACTAGGTAAAAAGGTGATGAAGTCACACTACACACATTTTTCAGAACAACAACTTTTATATCTCAAACCCCATTAGGAACTCAGAAAATACTTTTTTAATTAATTTAAATAGCCTATGAAAGAAAGCTCTTTTATTCATGATTCAAAGTGTATTAGAAAAATCTAATGATTGTCTAACAATTTGAGTTAAAATTGGACTTTCCCCCTTTTTCCTCTATACCCTTCAAGTGTAAACACATTTTGTCAAAGGAGAGGGGTGAATCATTTTGGAAAAAATAAACAATCCCAGTAGAGCTTGCTAGGATTCAAACCCTAATACTCCCATCTCTTTCAATTAAGACTAAAACTCGTTTCGGTGGTCGCGTGGTCTAACGCGCTACTCTCATGTTGAACTAGACTGCCGATGAGGGGGAGATCGGGGTTCGATTCCAGTCGGGTTCACTGAGGGTGGTTTTCATTAAATGACTTTACACTCTTCCTCAACACAAATGCGGGTGCATTTCCTATCAATTAAGCCTTCCTAATCCCTAACCCATTGATGTAATTAGTAGATAGGCGTAAAACCTGAATGGGTAGTAGGACGTGGTGCTAAAGAAAAACAAATGAGACTAAATGAACATGACTTTAAGTCCGCGTTCCCACACTTGCGGGTCACTATAATATTATATAGGTTGAACTAAGCACTAAACACATACCCTCCAGGTATTAGAGTCTCAGGGTGGTATTCAAACACTAATGAGTTCACGTGAGACAAACTACGCGCTGACCCTTCACATATTCTACACCTTACACGTTGTTTCACTATCTCCCACCATTTGACGATCATAACAACGTCTACCTCGCGTGACTGTATTACGGTGTGGAGTTAGGGTGCCCCATTCAACTCTCGTCATTGTCTTCTCTTGGCCCATCATCCTCATGATGGTCTTGAAAGGAGTTTGAGAATGGCTCTCCCCCGTTTGACGGTTATCGGCACAGCGCACCTTCTGTTGTTCACAAAGCGGTCCGATGTTCCGGGAGGACGTGTTGGGCAGAAGAAGCAGAGTACAGTACTCAGATACTTGAATAGGTACAGTGGAATCTTGGTAAAAAAAAAAACCTTTACAAAATACAAAAAATGTTTTTTTGCTCTCACTAATTGTTCGGGATACAAGCATATGTACTAATTACGCTAACGTGTTTAGGATGAGGAAAGTTGAATTAATATTAAGTGTAGCCGCATTTGCGTAGAGGGTGATTGGAAAATATATGTTTTCACCACGTCTTACTATCTGTTCAGGTTATGCGCATGTATGATGATTTTACTATATTGTGGTAGGGATGAGCAAAGAAGCATTTTAGAGATAATCTACCTTCATAAACATCTAAGAATAATGATGTACAATTTAGGAAAAATCGCCCACAGTAGACTCACCCGAGATTCTAACCCTGATCTCCCCACCAAATAGGCCACTCTAACACGTGAATGACACCTTAGACCATTCGACTACTGAACATTTACTAAAAACTCGTAATATTTATGAAACGAAAATTAATAATAGGTCTATACATTGTTGTAGAAACATTAAACCAAAGATCATAAATGATGTAATATACACTCTTGCATACTCTATGTATATGGCATTAGGAAATAGAAACACTATTACAGAAAAATTGAGAAAAGAGAAATATCTTTGTCCACCAAAGAGCTTAAGAATCCAATTCATTTTCCAAGACCTAAATTCAAAAGTATATATAATATTTACTGAAGTTATTGGTTTTATAAAAATATATTTCAAATAAATATGTGTATCTTTAATAGTACTACAACTTTATAATGATAAGTTATTTCGTATCTGCAATAGTTGCTGAAAAATTATGAAAATCGGAAAATATACACGATATAAACTACCATCAAAGTAATTTTCATGAGAAAATTAAAATTTCCATCTTATTTATAATGAAAAGCAGTGTCTGTATATAAAATTTAATCAAAATAGTTAGAGCAAATCTCGAGAAAATCGATGTTTTTCTCTTTACGCCCATCTGTTAACTACCCTTAAAATTAGGGAATTAATATCATATATCTAATTCTAAAAATCCCTCAGGGAGACTTTATGAAAACCCCAGATACTAAGTTTTAGCCCAATCGGTAAAATAGTTTCTGCTCCAGCCCAAGGTACAGACAGAGAGACGGCATTAAAAAAATCACTTTTTTTGTTTCAGGGTGTCATGAAAAGTCGACATTTATCAAAACCTTGAGTTCGATTTTTTGACAATCACAATAATTTCTCTCAGAGGTGTCGAGAGAAAGTAAAACTATCAAACCTCTTCATGAATAAACTAGGATTTTTTAACGTCTTCAACTCTTCTCAGTGCTCCTCGTATAACGCGACCGCACATGACAGACGGTCGGTGGCAGATAATTTGATCGGTAGAAATGTTCACTACAGATTCAAACGGGCTCCACACACGACACACTAAAAAGACAGACCTGTGAAAAAGATGTAACATGTTCCATTATTCAATCAACTTCACATAAACGCGATTGTTGGTTGCCTGTCGGCGTTGGAACGGTAATCCCGTATTCAAGCGTGGACGCGCACACAAACTACAAAAAAATTGGACCGACAAAATATGAAACCGCCCTTTTAATAATCGTTGGCTGTTTAAATGGTGAACCCAATACTTCGGATCTAACATTATTTTGCGATTTCTTATCAATATCGCTGAAAACCTTAATTTTTGGAAATTCACCAAAACTGAATCTTCCATGGCACGCATCCAAAACTACCACAGCCACCAACAAACTGACGGCGGTTGGTTGAGTATGCGGCCGCTAGTTGTCAGACTCAGACTTTTGACAGACTCTCAGTCATTTGCGGTGTCTTGCCACCGACTGTATGAAGTCTGTGGTTGCCCTTAAGATATTTAACGTACAGCTTCTGAACCAACCGATTATATCGGCACGAAGAGCTATACTTAAATCTAAAACAGACCCAACACCCATCCCCAAGATCATTAATTCCACCACCGTGAAAGGGGAAGCCCAAATTTCACCAATGGCAAATCTTTCAGCCATGTCTAAAATCGAACCTGGGACCCTTAAATAGTTCAGTAGGCATATACACGCTACCAAACGGGCTAAGGAGTCAGACTTATAATTTTACTTACTTGAGTCTAGTTCTACAGTTTAATATTTTTGTTTCCTGCCACAAAAAAAAATGGAGCGATTGTTAGACAATGACTGACTTAGCAACAGAAATCCAGTTCTGCATTAATAATAATTATTCTCTTATTGGCCTTCGACCGGGGGGGAGGGTGGGGGTTGCACCTAGCGGAATCAGAAAAGCAGTGGGAAATTCTCCAGAAGGAGCCGGATGGCGTCAACTTTCGACTCACAAGTCGGGAGGGGGAGAGATCCCCTCAGCTTACATGAAAATGAAAATGCAAATTTCCTTTCCCTCATTTGCTATACGACCACCAGACGTTTATGAATGAAATCTGCATCTATGACATTTCTATTCGGGTTTCACTTTCCTTCAACCCTACCTTCTTTTATTTTATTTTTTTACTGTTTTATTGTGAATTACTTTTTTTCCAAAGTATTTTTCTTAATTTCGTTGGCGGAGAAAGGTTGAGATAGAGCCAAAGGTCAAGGATTCTATATTTTTTAGCATCTTTTTAAATACTTGTTCAGGTAATACGAATGTATTAGTTACGCTTATGCGTTAGGGATAAGGAAGATTGAATTTAGAGAAAGTATCTCTCATTTTCGTGGAGGGAGCGTGGAAAACCATTTTGGAAAAAAAAATCCTCAATACACCCGACTGGGATTCAAACCCCGATCTCCTCTGTCATCGGCAGTTTAGTATAACACGAGAGTGACGCCTTAGGCCATGTGGCCACCGAAGCAGGTCAAGGTTCTATCACCATGTCCAAGTGTAACTGACAGATTTCTTTGTCAAAATGATAGTTTCAATAAATTGTTTACAACAGTAACTCGTGTACAGTTAAAACTTGTACATCTTACCTACACAAAATCTTTCCCTCAAGTCATTCAATCGTCTATATAGGGGTAAATAATATAATAGTATATTAAATGAAGTTTTACTAAAAGGAGGTTTGAAATACATTTGCCTATATGATCACATTATCTTAAATTCAAAAATATATATTTTTTAAAAAGTGCCTCGCGTCTGAGTACTCATCAGGGTTATATGCAATTGAAATAACCAATTCAAAATAGCTTACGTAGTGAAATTAGTGACTTTTTTTTAGTGATTTAACAATATAAACTATATGGCTGATTAACTCACCAAAACAAACTCTGAAGCGCGTCATGAGCTGTGATAAACAATGCTCTACTAAGTGACATCTTTATGACAACAATATTCGTTGATCGAAAAATGACACTTAGACACGGGAATCTTACCCGAGACCCTTGCCTTAGCACGCCAATGCTATACCACTGATCTATACTGGATTCAACCCATTCCCAAGGTCATTACTTGCTCATATTTTAAGGCAGATAATGTAATGGACATGTGGAAATCATCGTATGACCTACCATTCATACCACAACCACCGGTGGTAGCTCGGGGATCGGCCTTATACTGCCGTTAATACTATTGCAGCTGTACTGTAGCCTACATTAAAGAGAATAACATGGAAAAAAAGCAAACGGTGGTGCATTTAATTGTAACATTCTGGCTACCTTGACACACCATACTACTCAATGTTCTATCCTATAAGCTGCACCATAGTGTAACCTTGCAAGGTAAGCTTCCTACCTCTCAGGGTAGATAAAGTGTATATGAACAGCGAAACTTCCCTCTTTAAAACAATATAGAATGAACATCACTCTGACAAGCAATCTAATCAAAGCTCAATTATGGCCAAGAACGGGAATCAGTGATTAACTTGCTAGCTATTACAAGAATAAAAAATATAGATTTTTTTACCTGCACACTTTGTACTACCCGAATATTTGTACTAATGTATCAGGCATGAGTAAGTTGTATTATCGAAGAAATATACCCGCATTCGCGCTTAGAGAGTGAAATTCTTTAGAAAAATATTCAACTCAGTACGCTCTGCTGGGAACCGAACCCCGACGTCCTCGTCACTGACAAATCATACCACTTAAGTCTGAATAAAATTAATTTTTAACTATTATTGGTGATGGTAATTATTATATACATATTATCCCCTCGTCTTACTACCTGTTCAGGTTATAAACAAATGTAATAAATACGCCAAAGTGTTAGGAGTGAGCATGGTTGAAATTATGCGAAGTATACCCACATTTGCGTGGAGGGAAAGTGGAAAATCATTTAGGAAAAAAAAGTACACCCAAATGGATTTCAATCTTCCAGTCAATGGCAGTACCAAGTCAATTGTGATATAGACGCCTTTGAGTATCCCACCACCGAAGCGTGATCACTATAAAATTAATATCATGATAGTTTAATTAAATCAAAATCTTACCAGTGACTGTACTTAGAGGGTTGAACCACATACATATATAAGTATTACTATTTCCTCTTTAATCAATTCAAGAAAACGTTTTAATATGTCGTGCTCCTCGAACCCGTCCCCCTTCTCCCATTTTGAACCTGGTTGAAGAGCCGAAAGGGAGGAAAATATCAGAAGCAAGCAGCCCAAGGAAATAAGAAAGCTCGCAAGAGGAACAGCAAAGCGAGCTCTCTAGAAAGTTTGCAATATCCGTGTAACATCTCGATATGGCCCACCGATAAGAGGCCTCCTGGGCCTATTGGGAACCCCTCTTTCCATCCTCTCACAACTTCCCCATACTGGGGGGTAAAGAGTGTGGAGGGGGTAAGCAATAGGGTGACTCGTAATGTGTAGGATGATGGGAGTTTTTAAAACACACTCATTCTATATTGTCATAAATAGTTTGTATATGATCATGAGATGCTAGAGAAGCACAGATTTCACAAACTCATTACAACTCTGGTTTGTATTTACCACCACATCTTACTAACCATTCGGGTTATACGTATAATCCATTCAGCATAGGAGTGGTGGTAGCTGAAAGCTAACAGAAGATATAAAAACGTTTAAAAGGAAACATTATTAAAAACAATTTGTTTGTTGTGAAAATTTTTACTGCCAAAAATTACAACAAATCAATACGTGATCTTGCAGATCATATGGTTTGGCGAATGGCTACATGAAAGTAAATCTGGTAACTTTTTCTATCTGATGTTTGTTACCACCACTCCTCTGACGTATGTACTATATTATATATACATATATAAATTACGCCACTAGGGTTGAGACGAGGAACGTAGAAATTATAGAAAATATTGCCTCACTCGCGTGGGTAAATGGGAAATAATTAGGAAAAAACACCCTTAATACATCCAGCCAGGATTTGAAGTCGGATCTCCTTTATAAATGGCATACTATAATAAATTTACTTTTTGGCCTTGTACCACACAGTGCAATTTACATAATTTAATTGGGGAGGTGCTTTATAAACTGACTAATTATATCAGCACACGACTTATAAACTAACTTGACTCTAGGTCAGACACAAAGCCCAGTCCCAAAGCCGTTAATCAAGTACTGTGAAAGAGGAAGCCCCGAATTTTACCAATGATGATTTTTTCTGGCCATGGCTGGAATCGAACCCGGAACCCTTAACACACAAGGCAGATACGCCACCGACTGAGCTGAGGTGTCGGAATATATCTGAACTTATTTTTCATTTTAACTATGGGACTATGGGTAAAAGTAATTGAATATAAGCACGATTAGATTGCCCAAGTATCTTTGGACTTTATTTTACCCACTGATGGGAACGTTAACAAAGGTGTAAGTCTCGTCTTGTCTGGTTTATCAGAGACTAAAAGGTCATATATCCAATCCCATCCGTCTGTATTGAAATGGTTTTTCCTAAATGGTCTCCCATTCTTTTTCCACGCAAATAAATTATACATCGTTTACCCTGAAAGGTGTTTTACCTTGAATGATTACACTATTATCCTATTTTATAAGTTGCACAATAGTGGTACCAAGGAAGCTAAGCTATCTAACTTCCAGGTTTAACGGAGTGTACCTACATTTGCACAAGGGGCGAGTGAGAAACCCTTTGGTAGAAACACCCCTTAATGCACCCGGACATGATTTGAATCCCAAGCTCCCTGGGCACAGCGATCAAGTTCAATGCGAGCCTAGTATCTTAAAGTGATCATCCACCGGCGTGGATATTATATATTAAAATGTTATTTTCAAGGGAAGTATCTTTTAGAAAACACGAACATATTTATTACGGTCATATTGATAACATTTTATTACATGGTTAGGGTTATTTTATAATTATATATTTCTCTAAAGTGACAGCTGTAGATCACATGACTTGACGTATGAATACGTGAAAGTAAATCTAGAAACTTTTCTGTTTGTCAGCTGGATTACATGAGCATAAGTATGAACACGTGAAAGTAGATCTAGTAAATTTTCTCTCTCTGAGATAGCGTACATAAGCTGGGGTATGAATACGTGAAATTAGATCTAATAACTTGACTATATGTCAGATAAGGTTGTTCGTGTGAAAATTGGACTGTACTTAACAGGTCTGTGGTTGGTATATTATATAAAGTTCTTCTTCCTCTGATCCACAATCCCAGCTTCCTCTCAGCCATCCTCACACCGAGATTTGCTCTCCGCAACACTTTTGTTTTTGTTTCTTGCGAGGTTTTCTATCCAACCCTTTTCTCATCCACCTTTAAAATCCACAGTACCCCCATTCCCTCTCCTCCTCCCCCACCCTTAGCCCTATTTCCCGCGGGATTAAAAAGTTTCCCAGTGTGACCGGCACGAGCGCTACTGCGGCGGCGAAGGTAAGATCGCGGAGAGCATAGCATTATCATCTAGTTAAATAAAGCGGTGGAGGTTGTATGGCTCTGGCAAAGGATTTCGCTTTTCCCCCCAAGTTCCATGTCCCGACACTAGCCGGTTTCCCCTATACCACGAGTACATAATAATACACGGGGAAGAAAAGAGAATGGTGAGGGGATGGGGGGAGCGAGTTAGCTCGAGCTACGAGATTTGGATCTCTCTGGTGCTTGTTAAGAATTTCAGAGATGAGATGACTAAGTTTTTGGTATAAGACAAGATTCGTGGGGCTTTGAAGGTGGTACGTGAGACGCCATGAAGCCAGCGTCTCCGTCAGGAGTCTTAGGTGTGTTTTTTTCTTTCTTAGGAGTAAAAAAAAAGTCACACCTTATTATAATATTATTATTACTATAGACTTCCCAAGCCCGCGAGTCAGTTAGATTAGCTTGGATGAAGTTAAGTTTTGGTTGTTGATAGAGAAGTGTATGTTTAAAACTAAGGCGTGCGTCTGATGATCATACTAATGTGAAGATTACTATCAGGGAGCGGCTTTTTTTTAAAGTTGGTTCTGAATTTGTTATTTTGGTGAAAGATATACTGTAAGATATGTTTGTTTTTAATTTAATATATTATATTCCTTGAAGCCGTTTTAATTAGTAGTTAATGAAGCGATTAAGTTTGACAGATTGGTTTTATGAAGCTTGTTATAGTCAGTGTTCAATTCAATAGCTGTATCATTGTGTAGTTAATATGGCAGCTAGGGTATATATTTTATTATGAAGCTTTATATTGATTTGGTCAAGAGCTATTTATACGGGTAGTAAGGCGTGATCCTAAAAAAATATTAGTAGCTAAACCATTGTTTTAGATAGTGTAGCTAATTTGGCAACTAATTTTGATAGTTCATTATTATGAAGCTTTATATTGATTTGGTAATTTGTATGGTAGTTAATTTACTAGTTATATAATTTGTTTAGTTAGTATTTCTCACAAACACACTAATACACTAAAATATTTTATTCATATTACTAAACATATTGGCTGAGGCTTATTGAGGGATATTTCATGTACATCAAATTTAAGTTGAAAATTTGAGTGCTTTTCTTAATTACCACGCTAATATCTTTATTTCATGCAACAGCTTCCTTAGGCCTACTATTACCTAACAAAATTAAATCATCTGCATAAGGGGTCATCCATCTATCACGTAACGCTGTTGATAGAGGGGGTTTTAATGTCTACATGGTGTTACATGGGGGAGCTCTAATTTCTTAATTGTGTTACATAGGAGAGCTCTAATGTCGACATGGTGTTACATGGGGGGCTCTAATTTCTTAATTGTGTTACATAGGGGAGCTCTAATGTCTACATGATGTTACATGGAGGGAGCGCTAATGTATAAATGGTGTCACATGGGGGAGCTCTAATGTCTACATGATGTTGCATGAAGGGAGCGCTAATGTATAAATTGTGTTAAATGAGGGGAGCTCTAATGTCTACATGATGTTACATGGAGGGAGCGCTAATGTATAAATGGTGTCACACGGGGGGAGCTCTAATGTGTACATGGTGTTACGTGCGGGTAAGGTGGGTATATCATGGTGCTTTGTAACACAGATCTTATACTCAGATTCTAGTGTTGAAAAAATAATAATATTGTTCATAAATAAAAAATAATAAATAATTGTTATAAATATCTTTGAAATAATTTACAGTAATGATTTAAAATGCATTCTTCGTAATATTAAATATGCTCTTTTAGTGTCATAAAAGCTTCCCTATGAAATAACATTCATCTTAATGTGAAAAGTTACTTAACACAGGTTAGAGAGGGGAGGTGTCAGGCTAAATATCTACTTGGTGCTATATATGGGCTGGGGGGGGTGAAAAAATGCAAGAAAAAAGCTTCATGTGGTTTATGGATCACCCCTAGCTGTATGGAGCGTTCCCACGGGGATTGAACCACGAGTGTGAGCCACGCTTTCGTACAGCACTAACGTGTGAACTTAGTGTCGTGGACATTGCTTATGACGTCATTGGATTCATGACCCTGTCGTGTCGGGATCAAACATGTTTGATTTTTAGTCGTGGTGTTGTGGGCGTGAAGCAAGAATTTCGTCGCAACGTATTCTGAAATTTAATGATAATTACACCTTTTGTTTTCTATAATTCTATGAAATAGAGCCCATTTTGTTCAATCCTACTTTGGAGGAGTAGACCTACCGAGACAAAGGTTTGCGCGCAGGGACAGCAAAGAGAATAATATTTGACGCTTTAAATATATCGGGATTTGGACCTAAAGAACTTATTGTAAGGTGGTTTAAAAACTTAATAAGTTCTTCCTGCCAGGAACTAAAGAAACTAGCAGATAGTCAGAGGTCAGAAAAATCTGCCGATGACGTCTACAAACCAAAAATGGTGTGGTTTGAGAAGACTACAACCACGCAGCCCTCAGCCACTAGCTCTTCCATGGCCACGCCTCAACTGAACCCTTCCGACTGTGTGAACAGTTTATTCTTCTTCACTAACTCGTGAGCGACGAGAAGGAGCACGATAGAATAGTTAACACTCGTGGTCCACGTCCCGTGGGAACGTGGCTTAATAGCTACTTTTTATCGTTTAGTGTCAATCCTTTCCTACTCTCTTGCAATAACCTAATGGTATACTCTAATGCAAATATATGTAGGAAATGACAACGGGACATCTGAGTTTGATTCCCGTTTGCAGGTGTAATTTTAAACATTTGCCTAAATATACAGGATGTTTCTAAGCTCTCTGTTCAAACTTAAACTACAGCATCTGCGGGAAGAAAGAAACAGAAAATCCTTGTAAAAAATGTTCATAAAAGTCATATTTTATTACTTAATGAAAGTTGCATGTCATTAGGCGGGTAGAAGTGCCCGGCCACGAACAACGTGTCCGAATGTTGAGTCCGCGTGACCAAGTCGGAGAGCGCGTTATGAACACCTGCTGTGATGTTCCCACCTATTGATATGCAACTTGTTGTACACGTACGTACCTATAGTTGCGTACTCCCGGCGTCATTGCATATAGATTCAACTTATTTAGCAATAAAAGATAACTCTTCGCAACATTTTCTTATCAGGATTTTCTGTTTATTTTATCCCAACGATGGTGTTTGGGCAGAGAGTTTAAAAACACCCTGTATATACAACACGTTGGTCATACAATGGAGCTTATAAGCTAGGTTGGCGTTTTTATGAGCAAATATTTACGAACTTTAGAAATGCCAGGGTGTCTGCCGAATTTTGTAAACCATATTGTTGTGACTTTTCCATGAACTATACGTAAATATTCATGATTAAAAAGGCTAAGAAAAAAGCTATTGATTATCCCTCTAGACTGAAATATTAATTCAAAATTTCATAAATTTTTGTTTTTAATATTTTCTGATTTCTGAACTATGTCATCACAGGGACAATTTTGTACATTTAAGATAATTTTGAGCAAAGTATAAAAAATGTTTTTTCTTACCTGCACAATGAATTTGGTTCAAAAAAATGAATGTCCTGGAAGCTAATTTCATAACTTTTAAATGACTTTCATAACCAAAATCTCAATCAACAAATTTCTCATTACTTTAATGACTTGTAGTGTAGACTCCCTGAAAAAGACTAATTTGTCAACAATAGAAAAGATGTAGTACCGAACTCAAACGGATAGTTAATATTAAAATAAGGTCCAAGCATTATTTTAAAATATTTAAAAAATATATTGTATCAAACTTACCCATAAAACGTTTTCCATCAGTTTATCAAATATAAACTGTAATTCCTAATTTCTTACTCCATTAAAATGGAATCGTAAACGGCAACACACACAATAAAGAGATATCACAACAAATTATTCTGTCCTATAAACCATCATATAGTTTTTGTACAAGATGTACTGTACCAGTGGTTTGGCATGGATTGGGTAGGGCGCAAGAAGCACTACTCTAACCAGTAAAATACTTGCTACCTGCTTCGGTGATCGCAAAGCCTAAGGCGTCACTCTCCCAATATACTAGACAGCCGATGACAGGGATATCGGGGTTCTAATCCTGGTCGGGTGTTCTGAGGGGGGTTTTTCCTCAATTATTTTCCACTCTCCCTACACGCAAATGTGGATACATTTACTCTAAATTCAACCTTCGTCACCCCAGCTCATTAGTTTAATTAGTACATATGCGCATAGCCTGAAAAGGCGCGGTACTAAAAAGATAAAGGAATGCTAAACGAAGGACATTTTTATTTTTCGCGCAATGGGATGGAAAATGTTATGTGCAGTTTAGTGTCAACCTGTTGGAGACTGTAAAAGGTTTTGCTTATAAGTAAATATAATATGTGTGGACAGATTATTTATTTAAGGTTTTTGAAAAAATGTTCTAACCCAGGTCCATCTCTGGTCATATATCTTATATACAATTTAATAAGCTTGTTTCGGTAATATAAATTACGAGGAAATGACTGAAAAGATTTTGACAAACGACCACTCATTTTAACGGTTATGAGTCCAGGATGTCGAGAAAAATAGTAGTTTTCCACGAAAACCCGATTTTCACAGATAATTTTCAGTTTTTCATTCTTTGTTTAGTCACCATGGAAACCGTTATTTGCTGCATGGCTATAAATCTATAAATAAAATATATATCTTTGGCTGAAAAATAATAACTCAATCTTTATTTGTTGGTCCAAACACATCACAATTTTCTCTTATTGGATGAATATTTTTCTTTGGATACTGGTCATAACACATCTAAATTGAGATTCCTAAACTAGAGAAACATTTATTTTGTATTGGAATGTTATTGTCGTTAATTCGCATTTATATCAATAATATTGAGCATAATTCGAATGTTAAAAGGTTAAGTTGTTAAGCTCGTAAACATATTGTCTACGTTTTGTTTCACGCATGATAAAATGATGTTAAGCTATGTATTATAAACTCTAAAACGATAAAATGATGTTTAAATATGTTTAGGTATGTATTATAAGCTCAAAAACGATAAAATGTATTTGAAAAATGTTTTAAAATAGCCATTTTAACC
>CABFWB010000094.1:525100-535364 GCA_902151455.1 Timema bartmani
GTGATAATAATAGTTCGGTCCCTGACTTACAGTTTTCATTCACAATAGCCAGAGAAGAAGACTGTCTACCTGCTAACCTGCCCCCTCCCTCACCCTAAACTTCAGCCCAAGTCTTTCCAGTCATTCCACCACTGACAAGAGGTTTTTTTGGTTCTCAACGGGACGGACAGTTAGCATTCACTTTCATCTTTTTCTCAGCAACACAAATGCTATCTTACGGATTTTTCTCGACATTAGCGCTTCCCAAACAACGTTAAACCCACTCTCTTTCTCAAATCTAGTCTCTCTCTCAAACCCAGTCTCTCTCCCTAACTCACTTTCTCACCTAAACTCACTCTCTCTCAAACTCACTCTCTTAATTTCTCTCCCTAACTATTTCTCTAACTTTCCTTAAATCTGATTTTTTCTATAAACTAATCTCTCCCTCTCTAACTTTCTCTCTCAAACTCTCTCATACACAATATCTCCTAAAATCTTACATTCTCTCTTTCACACACACACATTCTCTCTCTCACACACACACCTTATCAAGCATATTTCCTTACATATTTTCTTTATCACACTCTCTTTCCTCCTACACACACTCTTTTTCTCTTCTCCCAGTATTTTTCTCTCTAACGCATACACATACTTTCACTATCACTCGCTCACACTCTCTCGATCTCTCTCAGTCACTCATTCTCAGTCACTTACACACAATTTCTCACACTCACACTTTCATTTTCACACTCACCCACACACTTACACAATCGCACACTCAAACACACTCTCATTTTCCCTCTCACATTTTATAGCTCTAATATATAGTTTAATATATATTATTTGGTAAGCCTGTTTCCAGTAATATAAATTACGAGGAAATGATTGAACAATTTTGACAAAAGAACACTCATTTTAAAGATCAGGGAATCAGGATGCTGGTAAAAATAGTGGCCTAAAACTAAAACCCAATTTTCCTAGCGAATTGTCCGTGTTTTCCTTCTGTGTGGGCAGTGGTTCATCTGTACAATCATTCTTTGCTTACATCACCATGGAAACCATGATTTGTGTATAGCTGTATATTGGTAAATAAAATATTTGTTTTGTTTGAAAATAATATTAGCTCAATCATTAAGTACTTCTGTGGTTTGGTGCAACGAAGATATATATCTGGGAGGGGGGTCATTTTAAAGTTCTCATCGGGGCGTGAAGGGGGAAAATATAAGTTTTTTATTCAAATTACACACCGAAAACTAAATATCTAAGTAATTTTGATGGCCTTTGACTAGTAAACTTTTAACAAAAAAGTGAGTGAGGGCTTATTATATAAATACTTTCCCAATAAAAAGTTAAAATACATTTTAGTGCAATAATCTGCAGCCATCGCACTATTAGTGTTTACAATGCACTACATCTCCGTGTATGGACTAGAGCAAGTTGTTACTTTCATTAATCTGTTTCCGTCTCATTTATGGCTCTGACAAATATGAAAGTGGCAGAGGTATGAACAATACTAGTAATAACATTATATACACAACCAGTCCCTGAGAGGAATGGAGTGAAGGTGAAGCTTGTAAGGTCAACTGGTCTATGTATTTCGGAAGTGTTGGCAGACTGATGTGCAATAGTACCTACTGGCTCATTGAGGAAAGCAACGGGGAATTACTTTGCTCCTCATTTCCTTAGAACAGCTCTTCAGTGCTGACTAGGCTTTACAGCTGACGGTGGAACTGATGAGGATCGAACGACCCTTCGGATTGAGAACTATATATATTCATACATACATACATATACATACATACACATACACAAAGAAGTGTATATAATAATATTTCAACTACGTTAATTTCACTAAAATACGAAAAGTTTTCAGAGCTGTTATGAAGCATGAACAAATAATCGATACTATTTCTAAAGGTCTACTTTACTCTAATTGATTAAAATAAAATATTATTTTCGATTGAAACTTATGTATTTGTTTAGTTCACATGTATTACTAACTGGGACGTAATGGTTGTCCATTGGACCAGTCCTGATGTTGGATAGAATCAGATTTAATAAAGTTAAAAGTGACAACCTAGGTACGGGAATCAAACCAATGATCACATGTAAACTCAAAACCAGTAGTGAACAGGGAACCTAGGACCGAGAAAAAGACGGGATGGCTCTGTGGTAGAGTGTTGACGCGCGAGTCCAAAGGTCCCACGACTGATTCCTGTATTCAGTTGATCGTTTTTCACTTGACTTTTTTTTTCGCTTTCAGTGAATTGCTACCCGTCCGGATTATCTGCATAGTTGATTTAAACTAATGGGGTTAATATAAATAAGATATATTTTAGAATAAATGTACCCGTATTTGCTTATAGTAAGAGTGAGAAACAATTTGGGAAAAATGTTGTCAGATTCTTATAAACGGTTTATGTAAATCCTTTAAGGACCTCGTCTTACCACACGCTCGGGTTGTACACATATGTACTAGTTACGCTAGAGAGTGTTAGGAATGAGGAAGGTTGAATTTAGAGGAAGTGTACCCATATGTTTGTGAGTGTAAAACCATTCATGAAAAAGCCATTGGGATTCTAGCCCCAATATCACCAGCATCTATAATCAAGTTTATTGCGAGAGTGACGCGTTAGACCATTTGACCACCGAAGTGGGTAATATGTACAGTACATATTAATGATCACAAAGTTTTGTAAAAGTTTTTTCCGAGTCGCAAAAAGAACATCGAAACAGTAACTCTCGTTTCAGACATTTTTTGCTGTAAATTAAGTCAATTTTGGTTTGGGACTCGATATATTTCAATATTTTTTTATACACCAAGAGGAAAATTGTTGTGCTGCGAATGTTTAAATCTGTAAAAACAAAACAAAACAAAACAAAAACTTGCACATAGCAGAGTTGGTTTGTATCGTAAGGTTTCGTTAATTACGTCCCTTTCTCTGGTCCAGTGTAGCATCTCGGGCTGGGAGGAAGTCGAAGAGAGTGCGGGGTGGTGGGGGTAGTGCGAAGTGGAGAGGCGGTCGCACGGGGACACTGCGTTGAGAGGGGAGCGGGAGGTCTTTGGTTGGACGTCGAGTACCACGACGACCGCCTCGGGGCAAACAACCATGGAGAACTCACCCTTACCCCCTCTTTTAAAAAGCCACCCACTCCTCCTCTTTCCTACCCCCGCGCCTTGTATATTTTTTATTAATGCATAGCTCCTGCCCCCTGCTCGCTACTACCATCAACGCTTCGTGCCTTAGACCCGGTCTCTTGCGCGGACTGCCCTAACAGTTCCCTGAAGGCAAAAGCCAAACCAAAATTTAATTATTTCCGGAATTCTATTCTAATTAACTCTGATTGAAGGTCCCCGTGAATGGTAAAGCGTGTAGTCTAGTTGGGGCAAGAGATGGCAAGAGTGTGTATGTTTGTGTGTTAGAAGGGGCTCCTTGCAGGGAAGTCTAAACCACTGCCAATTCAATGGACAAAATGTTCACTACTTATAGATGGGAGTGATAATTTAAGAATGTGAATTCAATAAATTAGGTATTGATTAGGTACGGGACCTTCAAATACTCGAAATTTTAAGATTCTAGAAAAAGTTAGACTCAATCAAAAATCTTGAGTTGTTATTTGCTTTAAAGCTTCTTTTTTTTACTTTTTATTGATGAGTTGAACCAGTACAATTATACGGCAAATATTAACCACCAGAACCAATATAATTAATTTACCACCCACTTCAGTGGATGCATAGTCTCAGGCGTCGCTCTCACAATAGACTAGACTGCCGATGACAGAGTTAGAGGTTCAATCCTGGTCTGGTAAAATACGGGTAGTTTCCCCTAAATGGTTTTCCATTCTCTCTCTCTCCCAGCAAATGCGGGTACACTTCCTCTAAATTCAAACATCTCAATGCCTAATACATTTTAATAATTAGTACATAGGCGTGGCCTGTAACCCGAACTGGTAGTAAAACGCAGCGCTGAAAATAAATTACCACTTAAAGTGAGTGCCTTTTAACAAACACGTTAACATTTAGTTTACTATTTTATTTTTACTGAAGCTTAAGAGAAAACAAACTGTCGGCGTTTTTACTACTCGTTCGGATTATACGAATTTGTACTAATTACGATACTTTGTTAGGGATGAGATTAGCTTGAATTTAGAGGAAGTGTATCTACATTTGCTTCGAGAGAGGGTGGAAAACCATTTAGGAAAAACTACCCTTAGTACACCCAGCTGGAATTTGAATCCCGATCTCCCCATCATAGTCCGGTCTATTGCGAGAGTGACACCTTACACCCGGGATGGGCAACACAGTAACCAATTGGCGAATTGGCCATAAAAGAGTGGCGAACACAAGTTTGCCAATTCTAGAAGTAAAATAAAAAAATTCTGATGGCGTGTACTGGTTGTAGCTTTACTTTTATGTAAATCATTAAAAGCATTCTGCATGTGGATTGAGTTAAGATATTCAACCAATAGTTCAGGAAAATTAGATAACATGGAAAAAGAAATCTAAAGTGGATGAAAATTTACATATATGTCTAAAAATACTTAATTTTTGAAGAAACTAAAACTTCTATAGGGATTAAAGGACCCTTTACTAAAAAAATTTTTTTTTTACATTTGGGTGAAATATGAGATACATCATTGTATTGAGCAAAGATTTTACTTTAAAATTTAATTTGATGATAAAGATTCTGTTAATGAAGACATCGTTTCAGCTATGTTTGTTAAGTGAATTTCAGTTTTCACAGTAATATTTTAATGAATAATAATTTTCTTTTATTTCACATAAGTCCATTCAACCCTGACGATTCATATAATTAATAAACTAAACCATTTGTTAATATAAAACCATTTTTGTAAGATACCGTTTGTGATTTTAAGTAATTTTAAAGGGTTTTTTAAATGTGTAGTAATCTTCTTTCAAAATATTTAGCTGAATACAAGTTATTCTTTTAAAATTAAAATTATAAAATGTTTTTATATATTATGACTTAATTAAACATAAATATATGCGATAAGTAATACATTTTCAAGAATAAATAAATGGCACGGTGCACCGCACACAATTTCTCACGCTTTTATTTTAAAATAGATATTAACTAAAAATTGGTGAGATTTGTGAAACGAAATAGTAGGTCTATACATTGTTGTAGAAATAATACACTAAAGTGAAATAATATACACTGTTAATTATTTGCTCTATGGCATTAATTAGGAATTAGGAACACCGTTACAGAAAAATTGAGAAACGAGAAACATCTTTGTACACCAAAGAGCATAAGAATTAAATTTATTTTCAAAGACCTGATTTAAAAAGTGTATATATTTGCTTATATCTCAGAAATAATACGTTTTATAAAAATATATTTCAAGTTTTTTATCATTAGTAGTACTACAACTTTACAATGATAAATTATTTCATATCCCAAATAATTGCGGATAAATTATTAAAATGGGAAAATTTCCCTTATATAAAGTATCCTCGAAATCATTTTCATGAGAAAATGAGAGTTTCCATCTTGTTTATAGTGATAAACAGTGTCTGGATATAAAAATTTAATAAAAATCTTTAGAATGAATTTGAAGTAACTCAATGATTTTTTCTCTTTTTGCCCTTCAGTAAGCCACCCTTAAATTTAGGGTTGGATATCTAATTCCAAAAACACCTCAGGTGGACTTAATGAAAATCTCAGATACCAAGTTTTAGCCCTATAGATTAAATAGTCTCGGCTCTAGCCCGAAGTACAGATACAGACGGCATTGCAAAAACACTTTTTTTTTTCAGGGGGTCATGAAACGTCGACATTTAACAAAATCTCGAGTTGGATTTCTTTGACGATCACAATACTTTCTCTCTGAGGTGTTGAGAGAGAGTAAAAATATTCATTTCAGTAATGTATATATTGTATATATCGTCAAAATTGAATTTATAATTTACTAAGCAATAATATTTCTAAGTGCTAGTAGCTACAAAGTCTTAATTATATTAATTATAAAATTACACGTATACCATCAGTAATTTTAACAAGATAGTGACAGCTGTCAAATTCTTATTTTGACATATGCATGCATAGTGACCTTGTTGTTAGCAACTGTTAATTTTTTTTATCAATTTAACCTTAAGATTGACATTTATCAACAGTCAAATTTAAATTTTGACACCACATTCACCACATCCAAAAAACATTAGGATTTAAATTTTCAGTACAATCCATCAAACAGAAAATAAATCCTCTAAAGAGTGTAAAATTATTATTTTAACATAAATAGATTTTTTGCCATTTTTTATTCATAAATTGGTCAATTTTTGTTTTAGAACAAAGTAAAAAATAAAATAAAGGGTATTCAATAACCTTGAACATATGTTGAAGTATTTTTTATTTGTCACTTTGTTTTAACGGAGAATCAAGTGTGAAATACAGCCATTTGGCAAGGGTGTTTAAAAATGGTGATATTTACTCAAAACTTGTAATATATGTGTAACGAAATAATATATACAAGCAAACCGAACAAAAATTGCGCTATACCTACGTAAAACATTTTTTGACTAACGGTTTTAGATTTTATAATTCTATTTTTAAATAATTGATGTCATTTGTATATTTGGACCAATAAAAAAGATCTATATTGGGTCTCCAAGGGTCAAGACTTCGTATCAGGGGTTGCACATCTTCTGGCTGTCACATTGTTATTAAAGTCCTCATTTACAAATTTAGACCAATATAAAAAGGTAGATATTGACTGTTGAGTCTAAAATGATAGAGAGAGATCATTGCTCTACAAATATTTCCCCTAAGAGGTTAAAGTAAAAAGAACATAAACTTTTTGATAGACTTACTTATTTACTTACTCTATGGCATTAGATAATAGATAAGTTATTTAGTATTTCAAATAATTGCAGAGATACGGAAATTTACGCTTCTATAAAGTACCCTAAAAGTTATTTTCATAGGAAAATGAAAATATTCATTTTATTTATAATCTTAATCAACGCCTAGATACAACTTTTAATCAAAATCGTTGGAACCGATTTTGAGAAAATATATTATTTTTTTTCTTATCGCCCTTTATTAAACTACTCTTATTTTAGGGCTAAACAGACACATAGGCAGAAGACATTGAAAAAAACACTTTTTAGGGTTCAGGGGGGTCATGAAATGTCGACATTCATCAACATTTTGGGCAACAAAAATTTACGTTCTCAATACCTTGCCTTTACTGTTATAAAAAGTTAAAAATTAAATATATTTGCGTATAGCAAGAAAATTATTGGTTTTATAAAAATATTTTTTAAATAAAAGATTCTTATTATCTACATATTTGTAATAATAAGTAATTTCATATATCAAAGATTTACAGAGATATGATGGAAAAAATAATGAAATTGCGCATCAGACCAGAACACTTAAAGTCATTTTGAAGAAAAATTGAGAGTAGCCATTTTGTTTGTAATATTGATAAAAGCTTATAAATTAAATTTAATCAAAATCGTTGAAGCCGACTCTTAATTTTAGGGTTAAACAGACACACAGAGAGACAGCATTGCAAAAACCACTTTTAAGGGTTAGGGGGGTCATTAAACGTCAACATTCATCAACATCTCCGGTTAGATTTTTTTGGCGGTCGTAATAACTTACCTTAAGTTTTCAAAAAGTTAAAATATATATATATATTTGCGTATAGCTTGAAAACTATTGGTTTCATAAAAATATATTTCAAGTAAAGGATTTTTATTATAAATAGACCTACATATTATATACAATCATAAGTAATTTCATATCTCACTACGGAGATATAATTAAAAATTAGAATCTACGCATCAGTACGAAACCCTTAAAGTAATTATGACAAAAAATTTAGAGTAGCAATTTTGTTTGAAATATTTATCAATACTTGGAAGTGAATTATTATTATTATTATTATTATTATTATTATTATTATTATTATTATTATTATTATTATTATTATTATTATTATTATTATTATTATTATCACCGCGTCTTACTACCCGTTCGGGTTATACGCATTGGAAGTGAAGTTTAATAAAAATCGTTAGAGCCGATATTGATAAAATATATTTTTTTTCTTTTCGACCTTAAGGAAACTATCCTTAATTTTAGGATTAGATATTCTAATTCAAAAACACCTCGGGGCAACCCTATGAAAACCCTAAATACCATAGCCAAATCGGTAAAATGTTTTAGGTTCTTTCCCGAGGTACAGGCAGACAGAAAGATGGACGGACAGACAGACAGCATTGCGATTTTTTCTGATTCGGGGGGTCATAAAACGTCAACATTCATCCAAATCTCGAGTTCAATATTTTTTGACGATCACAATACAGCGAGAAAGTAATAAATTCAAGATAATTTCACAAGCTTCAAATAGGTATACGTGACAATTTTTGAGAAAACCTTTAATTTTTGAAGTATTAGAAAAACACTTTGCACCCACTTTTCCCCTCTAAAAAAAAGAGTCTTAATTTTTATAGAAGATTTAGTTTCTTCAAAATTAAGTATTTTTAAACAACTATGAATTTTGAGCTATTTTCCTGTGCTACATATGTTTCTACAACTTGTAAGAACAAATTAATGTCAAATTTCTAATTAAATTACTTTTTTAAGTTGAACAGTTTTTATTATTTACTTCTGAGGCAGCTGTAACTGTGTACTGTACATGATTTTAATAAGCTTCTTCAAACAATGTGTTACTTTAAATGTTCGATTGAACAATTTAATTTTTATATTAGGCCTACACGATGTGGCGAATTTTTCTTCTCATTCGCCACATTTGTTACCTGACTTAAACCTTAGTAAGGTAAACCTCTAATATTTACCATGTTTTCTAAAATTTAAAATTCGGGATTCGTAGGCATAATGAATGTATGGATTCGTAAAATGGTGGATTAGACCTATATTTAATATTGATATTAAGACTTCTTATATTATATAATAAAATCCATTCAACCATTTTTAGATTTTTTAATTAAGGTATTTTACGTGCATTTTCTAGCAAATCTAAAACATACACAACAACCAAGCCCCTGGCTGTTAATTCATAACTGTGAAAGGGAAAACTCACAGTTTAATAATGATAATTTTTGTTGGCCATAGCGGGAATTGAACCCAGGACCCTTAGCTTATTAGTTAGACACGCTATCGGTTGTGCTGAGGTGTCGGACATATCCAATTAAATCTTTTTATTTTTAGTCTACAACAATTTTAATAAATGAACTACCCACTTCGGTGGTCGAATGGTCTAAGGCATCACCCTTGCAATAGATTGAGCTGCCAATGAAGGGGAGATTGGGGTTCAAATCCAGTTCAGGTGTACTGAATGTTGCTTTTCCTAAATGGTTTTCTACGCTCCCTCCACATAATTGCGGGTACACTTCCCATAAAATTCTACCTCCCTATCCCTAACACATTAACTTAATTAGTTCATATTCATATAACCCACACGTGTAGAAAGACGCGTTGCTAAAATAATATTAACTAAATTCCTTATTTTTAATTTTTTTTTAGCACCGCATGTTACTATCCATTCGAGTTATACACCTATGTACTACGTCAGTGATTAAAGTTTAACATAGAGGAAGTGCACCCGCATTTGCGTGGAGGTAGAGTAGTAAAACCATTTAGGAAAGCCACCCTCAATGTACCCGACAGGGATTGAGCCCCGATCTACCCGTCTTCGGCAGTCTAGTATTTTGCGAGAGTAGCGCCTTAGATTATGCGGCCACCGAAGTGGGTGATTCCTTACTAACATTTTAATGTATTGTGTTAGAATAAAACAAAAACAAAACTTTTTAAGTGTCTACACAGTATGTCTCTGTTGCATAACGAGATTTTGTCTCATGTGTGACTTAATTCATCTTTGATAAGTCTATTTAGACGCTCTTTCGTTAGTGGAACCAAGCGAATATCGTGGAAGTAGATTCATTTATTGCATCTATCATTACGTTACTAATTACTGTTAGCGGCTTTTTTTTTACTATGATAAGAAATAAATCAAACCTAAGATGCGTGACACGCATCCCCGGCTACGCGGATTGCTTACGGGGAGTTCGGGGCTCGAGTCCAGGTCTGGTGTGCTGAGGCTGGTTCTTCCTAAACGGTTTCCCACCCTCCCTCCACGAAAATAGGGGTACTTTTTCCTTCTGCCTTCCTTGGCCCTATTTAATTAGAGTATTTAAATGAGGAGATCCTGGTGGTAAAATTAAAAAGGTATGCGCAAATGAGTAATACTTTGGATCACGACAGTGATATTGCAAAAAAATCAAGTCATG
>CABFWB010000095.1:0-22684 GCA_902151455.1 Timema bartmani
AAAAAGAGTGGGGGAAAATATTGTAAAAGATGGAAGGGATCAATGTCACTCACTCGGCTCTCTCCATCTTGTGGTTTACTGGGGATCAGCCAATAGTTGGGTAATCCTACACTGTCTCTGCTGGGAGGACATCATTATGTGTCCTGCTATTTAGTGTTGTTTCTACAATAGGTAAGAGTCGAAACAAGACATTTCGTGAAATAAAAAGTGTTGTTTCTACAATAGGTAAGAGTCGAAACAAGACATTTCGTGAAATAAACATTTCCTCTATAATTTTACAACTATCAATTCGCTTTAGTTCCATTAATAAAATTAACAAGTAGAGTTAGACTAAAAAACCAAATTAATTCTTAATAATGATATTATGTACTATAAAATTAGATAAAGACAAATTAGCAGGTATAAAAAGCACAGTATTTTATGTGTGATTAAAAATGATGCAATTCTACCACTTTTGAACTGCTTGTGCATTACAAACTATTTGTCTTTAACATATTATAAATATTTAATTATGTACACTTCATATGAATGTCTAGCTATACTTAATTTCAGCCTCATACATTAACTACTTTGGATTAACAATGGTACGGGAAGAGCATAAAATAACAAGTTTAACCCCTTATAACTTATGAACTGTAATGAATTGAAATTATTGGTTATGATTTATAATTATACACTTGTTAAAATAGTGCAATAAAATTTGGATGGTCGAACGACCTTAAGTATACCATATTTAATAATTGCCAAAGTAATGTTTCCCTGTGAAGTGGTTTAACTGTCTTTCTATTTACCATTGATATTTCTAATCCTAGAGCTCAATATCTTAGCTCACTCAGTAGTGTTCATTCTTGTCTACTGAACTAAGGGGCTTTGGCTCAATTTACGATATGGTCAAAAATTTATTTGGTTGAAATTGGGGTTTTACCTTTCACAAAGATTATGGCTGGGTGTTGTCTCTGTTCTATAATTAAGTTAGTGTAAGTCATTTTCTAATATTATTAGTTGGTTCATAAAGTGAACGTTCAACAAAACCCATTCTTCCTCAACCCCATAAACACACTAGTCCAAAAGTCTATTTGATATTTTATAATAGATATCGTAAGATGTTATTTGCCATATTTATTATAAAATAAAGGTGTTTTCTATTCCATCCCTTATAGTATAAGAGAGTTTATCTTTTATTTGGTATAGCCTACACCTGAATAGCAGTATTAAAATATTCTAATTGTATATATTTTAAACTGAAAATGGTTTTCAATCTTGTATAATTGTGTTGTTTACAGTCATCATTTTAAAATCACTATATTCAATATTTATCATTAGCTTTATATATTGATCATTAAGTAGTAGTGGTAGTGCTGGTGTTGGCATTTGTGACGGTGGTGGTTGGCAGACCTTTTCTCATGTGATAACTCTCTTATAGTGAAAATATTTCAGAGGGGGGAGAAAAGAATCGACAGGTCATATAACACATATATTATACTAATGTACTAGCATTCAAGTCGGCAACTCGATCCTCATATTAAATACTTGCTGGGAAAAACACAAAGACAGATTTTGACAACAGGCCTACCAATGCTACAAAGTGAACCTGGATAGACCTATCACTAGTGTGTGCCATCACAATTTCAGATGGCAGGTAGAATGGGAAAAGGAAGACAAGGCGAGGTAACCTTAAGTCCGGGGCACGATGAAGAATACATGACCCTCGATAAATGAATTATGGAGAACCGCTGATACATTACCAAGGATTTGTACTTGTGGGTAATAATATTTGTATATTATTATGCTCATTTATTCACATTTTTCGGTATAAATGTTTACTAACGTAGTTTTACACATGGTGCTACATCCGCTGACATTCATGTACGAGATTACTTAAAACCTCTAGGACTTAATCATAAAAAAAAAATCCATTGTTCTTCCCAACTAATATATGTGTTGAATGCAAATTGCCACTTTCAAGACTCTGCCTGTTCCTACAAGTACTTCTAAAACGTTTAGTTGGTGTTTTGTGTATCTTGCTAATGTGTTTGGTGTTGGTTTGTGCTCTTACTTTGTTCTAGAGACATTCAATTTGTTTCAAAGTATTTAAAGCTTCTGTTGTGCTAAACATTTATAGAATTTATATTATTTGTAAAGCTGGTAGGTATTAATAAATGTGTTTTTTTGTTACTAATTGTTTTGTATTCCTAGACAAGACAAATTGTCTAGCAATAACTGTAGAATAGAATTTTATGTGTTAGCACTTACCTACTTCTGTGAATGATATTTTGACTTTTTGACCATCCTGCTGAACTGACAGTTAACTTATACGAACACATTTCCCCTTTATGCGTTGTTATACAGCAGAAAAAAACACTAGAATTCAAGTGTATCATGTAACTAAAGAGTATCTATTGACAATATAATATGCTTTATTACTTGAACTTTGTCATATTTAAGTGTAATTGTGGCATTCTACAACATACCTCAATTCTACAAACAATTAACTATATAGTATCATTTAGGTTGAAGCTTGTGGGCTCATCCTCTTTGAATTTGTTGGCTTCCAGACAAATATATAAGCATGAGGTAAAATGGTGGAGGCATATAGTGACATTATTTTATGATAGTGATGTGTTTGCATCAGTGATGACCTGGGACACACTCATTTCATAAATTCTTTAAAAATACTCTACAAATAATATTATTTTAAAAATATTTTCTGTCTTGCAAAAATAACAATGAAGGATTCGGTCTAGACTTGATTAAGATGGGAGTGAAGAGGACGCGAGAAAAGTTTTTATTTTATTTTTGTATCAAAACATTTTTTCAGACAGAATAAATAAAATATTGCTTCAGTACAAGCATTGTGGTTAATTTTTCTTCACTTGTTAATATCAACAGTTGTTGACTATATCTGTCATGAGTAGAGCACCGTAAAAATTGTTTTATTTTTAGTTAAATTTAGTTTTTTAAATCTCACTTTTCGGTGCTATTTTGTGTTTATTCAAAATTACATGTTATCTGAGGTGTTTAAGTATTATTTACATACTGAGACAATGTATACATTGTTAAAATTTATTAACGAAACCTTATATATTTGCTTTAAAATTCTTTATCAAGTTATTCTGCATATTTCATAATTTTGTAGCCTAAAGTTAGCTTACAATACAATAAAATACTAATCAAATTACAGCATGGTCAAAATTTCTTCTTAATTTCATGTTTATTTAAAGTTTTTTTAAAAAAAAAGCGGTGTTATTTCGTTTTACAGGAGGATTTCGTGTAACAAGACAATTTCATTTTATTTTACTTTTCAAAAACATTGTAAATCATATCTAAAAACTATCATAGGAAAAAGTACTTGATTCCATCTTTGTATGGCACTTTTTACTTTATCGCTTCTCACCATTTTTACGGGGCTCTAGTCATGAGCATAGCAGCTTTAGATGACGAAACTTTTTTAATGAAGAGAAAAAGTTGTCATTAAATTACTGGACACTCTTGACAGATATTAAAGAACTTTTGATATCACCATGTGGAGATAATTAAACTCTATGTCTCTCCCGGGAAAATGTATGATTTATTTTGACGAAAAAGAATGTATTTATATAAAAACTGAAAAACACTGAACTTTTCTCATGTCCCCTACACTCCCACTTTAAAAGAACCATATTATGTTAGGTCTGGGGTTCAATCCTCAGTCCCGGCACAGATTTATCTGATTGCCAAACCCTCTGACATGACATGTATTAATCACAACTTTTGAATGTGAGGAATGCCAGGCCTCCACCGTGGCTCGGATCCCACGTTAAACTGTAGGTCCTCCATTTCATCTCACTATCACCCTACCATTACACATTAACGTAAGTGTGTATAACCCAAATGGGCAGTAAGACGCGGCGCTAATAATAATAATTTATTATGTTAGGCATATACTAAAACAGTCTTACCAGGCAATCATAGTCATATCCAACAATTTTATTGGAAACAAGTTTGGTTTTCACCACACAAATAACTGTAATTTAATGTTTTGATAATGCCAGAACCTATTAAGATGAGTAATATGAGTATCACATCTGTATTTTAAGATTAACAATATTATTATCACAAACATTAATACAAAGAAACAAGTGTTGTTTAAATTATTTCTGTACATCTATACAACAGGGGTCTGTCATAGTGTCCGGTAATAGATAATCTCATGAATATCATTTCTAAAGGCCCATCATTATTAAAACCTACGGAAAATTCACATTGTATTAGCTAAAAGTAAATAAGTGACCAAACAGCATTATATAGTTTTGCCGAGGAGGTTGGCACTTGTTTCAAACTTGAAGCAGTGATTTGCCTATCAATTTTTAGTTCTTCCTTCTCTTGGTTGCATTAATAAACAACAGATGTTGAGCTATTATTTATTTTCCAAGCATACAGCTAATATTTCTTTTTGCACTAACTAAACTATAGTTGGAATACCTCATACCATTAGTACAATAAATTGTCGAAACTGTTATTCCCTTGTTATCCCTAGTCCTATAAAACATCATGCCTTTCTTCTGCATGAAACTACCTATTATATTTACACCTTTATTTGTAAAAATTGTATTCAGTAATTGCTTTACAATTAATCCCAGTTTCCTGCTTGTTAATGTAACACTCAGATAATTATAATAACTGTTCCTGCATTGTACAAATCCTGACTGCAATGTGATTAAGTTATTTAGCATTACTGTAGTTTGTTATTATTTATAAATTAAGTTTTGCTTGCTGTTTGGATCACATTTTGGTTTTTGCTTTGGATCAAACAATATAAACAATTAAATTAAATTTGTCATGGTATAACTTAATACTTTTCTATTAAAGGTTATACCATCAAGAATGATGTTATTTATTGCTGCTCCATGTTCCAAAAAATTAATTTTTTGTAACATTCTTAACTTGTATTTTTTAAAAATATTTGACAACTTTTTACTACTGTTTAGTGAAATATAAATAATAATAGAAATTTATAATAAACAGAGATCATATGTGCTAAACACATTAGCTTTGTATTTAAATTTAATTAATATGTCATCAAATTTAAATGAAATGCTTAATTTAGCCGCAAGTTTTAAGCAGTGTTAATAATTGTGTGTAACTAGCTTTACTTGGAATTTGCAAGTTGTATTTTCTGTGATAGTGAGATTCTGCGTCTGAATGATGGAGGGGAAGTAGGACTGGACTGGCTGGAAGATAATTGTTCCTCTGACGCTCCTGTCATTATCATCCTCCCGGGCTTGACAGGGGCTAGCCAAGCTGAATACGTTAAGTGCCTGACACTGGCGGCTAACCAGATTGGTATCAGGATTGTTGTATTTAACAATAGAGGTCTTGGAGGACTAATATTAAAGGTCAGCCTCTTAAAAATATTGCTTCTGACTATATTGAAATGCCTTCATATTCTTTATCTGCATTAAAAGATCCTAAACCTGCAGCAATTCAGTCAACAGCAAGGAAATAATATTGATGTAAAATTATTATTTTTTAGTAATTTTGTTCAAAAGTAGTATATTTCATGTCATTTGAAATCCTTAATTCAATATTCTTATTTTTGCAATGAAATTCACAATTTTTAAGATGATATTTCACAATTTTCATCAACAAATATAGTCTCAAATGTGGGCTTTGGAAGGACTTATTGGTCCTTAGTTTTATCAAAATCAGATGATCCACCTTTCATCCACCTTTCATTCCACCTTTCAATTTTCATATAATGTATTTAACTTTTTTTGTCATTTCGTCACACGCATTTTAGAAGTATGCCAATTTTGATATGTTTATGCATCACGCTCTTTTAAACTATCAAACATGAATACTAAACATCGTTTAAAATGTGAGCATCTCTGTTCCAGGTAATAAGGGTAACAAAAACAAAAACAATTATGTAACATTTTTGTACTAACTGTTAACTATGTATGTATGTATGTATGTATGTATGTATGTATGTATGTATGTATGATTTTTGGTCAAAGTCAGTATAAGTATTTTTTTTTTTTAATGTTTTGCAAACTTTGTATATTTATTTAAAAATATTTCAAAATAAACAATTTTTTTTTTCCTTTCGGTTTTAATATTATAACTAAAATAGAAACATACTAACTCTCCCTCTTACATTACCAGTAAAATATTTTGCTTCATTTTGAAAATATTTTTAGGACCTTATGATGATTCACCAAAGAAAAATACAATAATATAAACTAGACATGCCTTTGTGAAGGGCCTGAATCTTGATTAAGTTTTAGTTAAATTTGTCAATTAAATAATCATAATGAAGGTGAAACACACAGCTGAATAAGGATAATGCTTGAATGAAAAATAAATAGTTTTATTTGGCTTAAGTTCCGTTAGGTTATCACCTCGCAAAGTAAAAAAACCTCAGCAATTTGGTATTTATTTTTAGCATTGCATCTTATTACCCGTCCAGGTTATATGCCAGCAATTTGTTGAATATTTTTATGTTTTTTAGTCCACTATAAATTTTTTTTTATCAAAACAAATTTAACAGCCTTGTAAATTGTAGCACTATGGGGATGCTACCATCTGCGAATCTAGTAAAATTTAGGATTAAAATCTTTTCTAAAGATGTCATAGTGATCAAAACATGTCCCAACCCTTATAACACTTTTCTCCCCTATTTTGATTTGGTAAACAAAAATGTATAGTACTTTGCTTGCCTATTTATAATGTCCATATGTCTCCCCCTATCTTGACATAAAGATTGACTAGAATGGTCTAAAAGCGGTTTTTCTCATACTGGTAGGTGTACCCCCAGGGGCACTTGAAAGATTTCAGGAAGTACCCGCTTTACCATTGAGTTATATTAATCATAAAATACATTTTGGTAATATTAAGTCTAACAAATAAATTAATGCAAATTTTGATCTGAGCTCAAGGGTTATAAACCGTTCTAGATATCATTGCTTTGTTTGACCTAACTCTAAAATTATTTTAAAATCTAGGGCGATCACTTATACTTAATAAGATAACACATATTTGTTTGCCTTTTTTTTAAGAACTTAAGGTTCCATATGTACTGTTGACTGGTCCCTGCCGACCAGGTCTTCGGCAATCACTAGGGCCAATGGAACATATGTACGCTTGTGAATGTGGTTGCTGGCAGCCACAAAAACATGAGTGACATGCAGGAGACTAGCTGGTCGCGATGACCAATTGGTTGCTTTGATTCAAATGTGCTTGCTCAGTCTGCAAGCAAATTTGGTGGAGACCAGATGTATGAAATTAGTTGACGAGCCCTGCGATACCGACGAGTTGCCCAGTTTGGTCTCATGTTTCTTGATCTACTGGCGCCCAACTCAGGAGCGTCTAGTCGACAGTGCGTATAGGGCCTAAAACGCTACATTGGTTGGGCCATGTCCTTTAAAGAGGTACACAACGTGTAAATGTTTGGGTGACACTGGCGTATACCATCTAATTATAAAAATTGAGTTATATATGAATTATTTCTACACATATAGTTGCGTATTTGCGAACACACAAAATCTGTTGTTATTGTTGCAGACTCCAAGAATCTACTGTGCTGCCAATAGTGAAGATTTGGAAGAGGTTATAAAACATGTGCACTCTCGAAATCCAAACGTAAAAATCGGTGCTATTGGTATTTCAATGGGAGGGTAGGTTGTTGCGCATATTCATACTCATTTTATTATTAGTAGTAGGAGTAGAAGTCATAATGATATTTTTGGCATTACCTTTATTCTCTAACTCCTGTTACTCTCCTTTCCAAAGGGCCGCATGTTTTATTTGCTATCTCAACAATCTTTTATATCAGCTGGATTCTTTTTTTAAAGCTATTATTCTATGGTACACAGTAATTGTAGAGGTAAATACTAGCATTCAACCTTCCTCATCCTTAACACATTAGCTTAACTAGTTTATATGTGTATAGCCTGAACGGGTTGTGAGTCGTGCCAACAAAATAAAACTTCTGGTAACTTTGAGTGCTCTTTTATCTATTTTAACATACAATACCTAATAACTAGTATGTGATGATTATTTACTCAATTAACACATGTGCTATTTTTTTTTCTCAGGGTTTACATTTTATTAGGGTGAAGTTTGCCATTAACTAGTATTTGAGTTTGCTACTAGCATCCTCTAAAATCCCTAGTGAAATAATTGTGATTTATTAAAAAAAATTTCAGGTTGATTCTTGGAAATTATTTGGCATCCAAACAAATTGCCACTAGGAAATTCCTCACCGCAGCTATGCTTATCTCAGTTCCTTGGAATGTATTTAAAGGAACTGAAAGTATCGAGAAACCGATATTCAATCTTTTACTAAATAAACACTTGGTTCGTGAACTATTTAAAATTTTGGAAAGGTAAGCATATTTATATGCTGAGTACTACATAAAAAATAAATACAGAGTAAGCTGGGTAAGCTATTACTAAAACATAGTAGTTAAAATATTTAAGTAAATAAAATAATTTTTTAAGTTTGAATACTTCAATTAGTAACTTACATTAAAATAAAGCCCAATAGTTAACTTTTTTTTTTTCAGATTCTTTAAATTGAAAAATGACACCTAAACATGGGAATCGAGCGTCATTCTTCACTCATATTTTAAGATAAGATCTGTGACGGGCTTGTGGAAATTGTCGGCTACATATGGGTGATCAATTAAGTTCGCAAGCTCTTAGACAACGCAGCTACCTTTGAATGGGGGGTCAGAGGGGGGGGGGGTTATGCTGCTACTAGTACAATGAAGTACGAAGTATCATAATGGATTAAATAGCACAGCAATTATGGTTGAAGTATGGTTATAGTCACATCTATTTTTTTTTCCAGGTTAAAACAATCTTTTGCTTCAGGACCGTGGGATTATGATCAAGTTAAGAAGGTAATTTGTTGTTTTTGTATAAATATTAATGACAAAAGAATATCCACAATTTTTGTTTATTTTTGATTTTAATTTATATTTCACCATGTTAACTTAATTTAAAATGACATTGGCTGCAATTTTACCTAAAATAAGTTTTGTCTCTTCTTATGGTCATTGTTGATTTTCCTTAAGCTGTAGAAGAAAAAAAAAGTAAGAAAACTTTGTCCATAGGAATATATTCTAATTAATAGCAGAACAATTTAAATAATATTCACAAAGGGCTAAAATTCAGAATAAAACTTTCATATTATACTATACACTACAATTTTCAATAACAATTTTGCCATACAGTTTTAACAAGTAAGATGTGGAAAAGCCAGAGGGGGAAAAAAATCAAGAATATTTGCAATACAAACGGAAATTTTGAAGAAATGGGTAAAATTAAATTAAAAATTATTCTAGATTTTTTTAAATATCTTCAATTGTAATTTTTATTTTAAATAAAAACATGCGTTCACTCATTCACACTCACTTTTACTTTAACTCACTCATTCTTTCACTATTTTTTTTCAGCATATCTAAAGTTTAAATAATATAACAAAAAAATTAATTACTTGATACAAATACTACTTTTTAAAGGTAGGTGTCATCCAAACAATTAAAACATTTCGTTGGAGTGATCCATTTAAACTAATAGCTACACTTCTGTTTACCTTGTAAGTATGTAATATTACCTTTGGCGGATTGCATCCACTATGACCCTTTATTATAGGTTAAGATTCGGATGGACACCTACTATATAAGAACGATAATGTTGTACAGCTTATTTCTCAGAAACTATGCATAATAACAACATGCGGTTTTTTGTATAATATTTAACTTGTAAACTTAAAATGAACTATCTTAATAAAAAAGTGACAAGTTAATATTTACTTTTTTACAATAAGACGTAATTTAATTTAAATTAAACCTGAAATACAACATGAAATATAAGAATATAGTTTTGAAGTTGTCATATTATTATAGCGAATAAGATAATGTTCTATCATACATGACAAATATTTATAATACAATAGTTTTTACAAAATTTGGTATTTTCAAATTAAATAATTGTTGAAAAAGTTCAGTAGTTTCCTGTTAGAGGGGTCTGTCATCAGAAGCACCTCTCCCTCTCCTCTCCAACCCCTTATTGGCATTATCTATCTTACCATATTTTTTGTAAGTCCCGCTACTCCCTTCCCTCAGCCCATTTATATCCTGTTCAAGTAGACCCCTTGTCTTGACACTAATTGTCTCTCACCTCCAAACTCGAGTTATTGAAAATGTTCCTTGTGATGTATTTGCATGATCTATGTTAAAAGTTTTTTTATAGGCTAGGCTTGATTCTGTTTAGCTTATAAATAATTTGATTAGATATAACCTATTTGTATAGCAACGGTTTTGTAAGACCTACCTACCATCATAGAGTAATAGAGAAACATTGAGAGAATTTCAACTCCACCAGAGAAGTTTTCATCCATACCAATCAAGTTGGCATCACTGAAGACAACATTCTGTTTTAGTCTAATTACTACTACTTCCTGAGGAAGATGCTATAATATCATCGAAATATTGAAGTGTGTGTAAATATGTGTTAGTGGTTTTAATTTTATTTGTGCTCTACGATTTTCCTAATATGCTATCATTCAACAATACTTGATAATAAATTAAATTTGCAGAGCCGTACAATACGAGAGTTTGATGCAACATTCACTGTGAAACAGTTTGGCTTCAAAGATATAGATGACTACTATACCCAAGCCACAATGCATGAGAAGTTGCATCTAATAAAGATCCCACTTTTATGCCTCAATGCTGCTGACGACCCATTCCAACCCTTCGATGGTGAGAAACATCTTATTGATACATTTGGGGATACAAACAACTCAAGCACAAATGTATTTTATAGCTTAAAACAAATTAGCTCTGTGTTCATACCTGTTTGTGGGTTTGCAGAACCTTTTAAATTAATTTATATACCTGCTTCAGTGGCTGAACGGCTTAAGGCGTCACTCTTATGTTAGATTGGCCTGCTGATGACAGGAAGACCAAGGTCCGAATCCCTGTCGGGTTAATGGTGGTTTTTCATAAATGGCTTCCCACTCTCCTTCCATGCATATTGGGGTAGATTACCTCTAAAATTCTTCCTTTCTTAACCTTACCCCATTAGAGTAGTTATAATATATGTGTTTAGCCTGAAGAAGTAGTAACATGCAGTGATTACTAAACAAAAAAACTGACTTAAACATAATTATAACTAAATTAGAATGCTATGGCTACTCTTAGTAACTATTGTGGAAGTAAACAATTCAATATTGAAATTTAAAAGCCGTGGATTATATTACAATAAACTAGTCAATAGTTCAGACAGGTATATATATATTTTATGTGTAAATATTTGTAGGAATATCTAATAAAAAAGTAAAGCGAAACCTGGTCTAACACACTACATTTTACTTTTTATATTTCCTCAATGAAATACTACTAGCCAACATTCTTACACTCACCAATTTCTCAACATCTTGATTACTATGATCTTGACATAATTTTTTTTCAATCTTGTTGCTACATTGAAGTTATAGCGATGAGAAAGTATCCATTTCAATCTGATATATCAGAGCAAGTGAACAAGAAAAAAAAAAATCCAAATCTGTTTCTATGGCTGAATGGTCTAAGGCATCACTCTTGTGTTAAGCTACACTGCCAATGACAGGGTAGTCAGAGTTCGAATCCGGGTTGAGTGTACTAAGGGTTGTTTTTGCTAAATGGTTTTCCACTCTTCCTCCACACAAATATGGGTACACTTCCTCTAAATTCACCCTGCCTCACACCTAGCCCAGTAGTGTAATTAGCACATATGCACATATAACTTGAGTAGGCAGTAAGACACAATACTAAAAAAAAAAGGTCTAAAAGAAAAACAATATTGTTCGACATTGTGATATGGAACATGCATAGTCTACAGATTGGTTAATTCAAGGCACAAAAAAAAGTTTTAAACTAATTCTTTATAAATTTGTTTGCATTTCATGACACCTAATTAACTGATTACATGCTTCTGTTTTCTCTTTCAGCCGTTCCATTGGAAGCAGCAAGAATCTCTAAATTTGTGGCCATTATGATGACAGCCAGAGGTGGTCATATCGGATTTCTGGAAGGAATATGGCCTTTGGTCAGAGATCAATATATTAGCCGTGTCTTTGCTCAATATTTTGGAGCTGTATTTCGAAATGAAGCAGATATTCTTGATATAACAGAACAATATCATTAATATTTGATATTTATGTTTACTATAGTCCTTTAAGGGCTCCTAAAATTTGGAATATCTGGGAAATAGGATAATCCAAAAATTCTGCTTGGAAGTATTAATTTAATAAATTATATTTGCAAATTGCTAACATATCTAAAAACACGTATTGAAAACATTTGTTTTGAGCTGCATTATGTTTTACTAACCAACTTTGGTTATTGGTAATCTGTTTGAAGGATATAATTTTGTTTTGTTGTGAATGAAACAAATAACTTGAATATATTTTCAACAGATTAAATCGAGTCAAATTTCACTCACATCAAACCAGAATTTTAATGCTGCGATGAGATTATTGAACTTCACATAAAAAGTTTATTAAAAATTATGTTATAAGTTTACTAAAAAGTGAAAATTATATTATAAATTATTTTATGTTTGTGTCCAAATGGTGCTATGGTCTTTGAGTGAACTAAATTTACTCGAGTATTCTAATATTTTAATTAATATTTTATATTTTTAAAAATTCAAATTTTAGTAAATATTAAAAAAAAGTGGTGCTAAGTATTATTAAAAAAATTATTAACCATACTGTTCCCACAAGAAAATATAAATTCCTCCTCATAAATTTCCTGAAATGATTTAATAACTTATCATTGAGGCATTCAACTATAGCCACAGCTTTTACTTTAAGGTTGGGTATCAATAATAAAGTAGCTTTGTTACCAGTACTGCGCTCTTGTATGTAATTTTATAACAAACAACTTACATAAATCAAAAATATCTTCTTACTTTATAGAATTATTTTTGACAATAGTGTTTGTCTACATTCCATTTGGATGCTAATCGTAGTCTATGGTTAATGTATTTAGTTATTTTTTATTTGATAACTGATATGAAATATGTCGCAAAGTGTAAGACAAAAAAAGTGATGATTTGATGACATAAATATGTTGTTTCATGATAGAATGGAGTAATGAGGAGCATATGTCTATTTCCTCTGAAAGTGATGTTGAGACTGAAATTGTACAATTTTATTACGTGGTGGTTATAGGCCTACTGAAGGAAATAATATCATTGAAAATCTTTTAAAGATGTATTTGTTGGTGATGAAATGGAGTTGGATACTAGTTCAGAATTCACTGAGTCACAAGGCGTTAAATATATTTGTTGATATTAATTTTTTCTAAATATAATCACCTATGAGGTAATGGTCAATTTCAATATTTCAGGAAACTTACATTTATTTAATAAAACAATGAAAAGGTAAATAAAATTTTTAGATTTTGTTTTTAGGTTTTTATGTTTAATATTTGCTTAGTGGTCCGGGATGGAATTTTTGGTGTTCAGCTGTATAATCTTTTAACATTTTGGTATTTGTAATAGCACTGATAACATTTGAATTAAATGTTTAGTTTTAATTCTGCTATGAATGATGACATATCACATTAATGAACACTTATATAGTGGGTTATTAAATTTGACATTTAGTAAAATTTGAATGCTATAACTAAGATCTTCTTGATACCATTTTTTTATTTTAAATGCCAGTTGACCAAGAATGTGAACACAAGGAAACCTATGTAACATGTTTTATTAAATGTTACCTAATTTAAAAATTCTAGCTAACCTTACTAATAGGGTTCAGGCAAAGAAAATGACATAAATTTTAAGTTTTGCTTACAGATTAATATACATTTGCTTATATTCTCTTAAAATTTCACAATACAACAAGTATTCCACATTTTAAATCTAAATGCTTATGTAATTATTAAATTTTACTGTCAATATCATTTTGTAAATTTAAAATTAATGTAATCTAATATCATATCACTTACACAGATGTCAAGAAATACTTTTAGATCAATTGTGTGGCTTATATTGTAAGAAAGAATGTGAATAAAATGTTTTACCGTTATTTGAATAGAGCTGCAGGATTATTTGATATTTAACTATATAATATTGGCCATTTCAATGGTAAAAAATAAAATACTTTGCTCTACTACTTGTATCAACACATTATAAAAAAAAATTCACAGAAACTGTGTATAAAGGAACACACAACTTTTTACATTAGGACCAAGGACGTATATATAGTTACTGTATGTTTCTGTTATCAACTAAGCTAATCTATACAATTTTATAAGAATGCCTTCATGGCTATGTTTTGATTTTGTGTTATAAATATATTGTTTGTAATAGTTGATAACATCAACGTACAGTAACTATAAATAAACTGTATGTTGCTGTTTAAACTAAGATTAACCATACGATTTTATAAGAATTCCTTCACGACTATGTATTGATTTTGTGTTATAAATATTTTTTTTTTTAGTTGTAATTTGTGTGTAGTATTTGGAGCAAGATATATTAAAACCATTTGTTGATTAATATTCTAGTGTGGTATGTGTATAAACCATTATCCAATCATATAATAAATTCCTATTCACGTTTAAGCAAACATAATCACCTCAAAACCATTGGTCCATCAAACCGGCTCTTCTAGTTAAAAAAACTATGTTGTAGGTGGGATTTTATTTAACATGAACATGAAACATTTAAGGATACAGTGGATCCTCGTTTATCCGGTTGTACAAGAAATCCAGATCAGTGAAAGCCAGATAAACAAAGAAAATATGAATAAATTGGAACGTTTAACTCAAGTATTTTTAAAAGTAGACCCAATTGTAATTTAGCATATAAGATTTTATTCATAATTCAGGTGACATACAAAATTCGGTAACATTTCTTACTAAAATTTAAGACAGATTTTTAAATTATTGATAGAATGATCGCTGGTTCTACTATAGATGGTAATAATTGTCAATTAACCTCCACTTACCACTATGCTGCAAAAGTTGGACCTATTTTTGCGATTTATTTGAACTTTAAGCAGTGCCACCCAGAGGAGTGAGAGGGGGGTGAAAGGAAAAACGAAGCAGTTTACCCAAAATACCTGCTTACCAACCGCTCAAACATTTTGCAGCACTCACAACATAAGTGCATAAAAAGCGTTTTAATTTTCTTACTGATTTTACAAAATTGGTGCATTATTAAGGAAATAAAGCTTAATAATTAGTTGAACATTTTAACATGAACATAATTTGAATATGTTAGTAAACACAATTGGCAAAGTACATAAATTAAGTTAACTATTTGCTGCAAAAATGATCCCCAAAATTCCACTACACTAAGTTTCTGGGATCCTCTGGGTGGCCCTGCTGTCTAAGAGGTGTATTTTGTTCGGTAAAAATTTCAAAGTAATTTTGAATGGCCACCAAATGTCTAAGCCTAGTAAAAGTTTTGTATTTATTTTTAGCTTATGGAAAATACTCGTTTGATTACATTAGAAAATCACTTTGGCATACATAATTAAGGCTCTTTAGAGGAATATTAGTTCAATGAAAATGTATCAGCATACAGTATATTATTAATATCAATGTAAAAGAGAGATAAAACTAGTCTTAAAAAAAAAAGTTCATTTTTTGGACAGCTCTAATAAAAATGTTAGCAATTCTAAAATTCTCACCCAACAATAAAGAAAAGGTATTAAGCTACACAGATATTTAAGTATGATGTAGCCCAATATTATTAGCAGAGAAAAATTTTGAATATGAATTACTCTTAAAGGAATATTTTTATAGATAAGGGAAAATATTATAAATTGGTTAATTTTAAAAATTACACCTGGACACAGGAATCGTCTGGGACCTACTTGATACAGCTACCTACAGCCATCACCTAAATATCGGTTCATTCTCCCAAGCTTCACCAGTCTTGTACAATTAATTGTACAGGCGGATGCTTTCTTTAAAAAATAATCAAGGTTGGGTCAAACTATTTAATTGACTCTGATAAAGGATTTGTTGGCAAACTTTATATCAAACCTATTTTTATAATTAGTTAACCAAATACACAATTTGTGTTAGTTGAATAAACTTCAGTTTAATATAGGTATACATGGTTTTATATTACTCAATGTAAATAATAGCATACAAACATAACTTTTTGTTGAACTTAGCTTAAATGAAACCTGCCAAGACCAACAGAGAGATACTCTTGCATATACTAACAGGTTAGGGTGGTTATAAATAAGTGAAAACGTTTTCCAAAAAATTTATTAAAAAATATATGATCTATAAAAAAGAAAAAATTCTTAAACAAGTATTGATGTGATGATATAAATAAATTAATATATAATTGAAAAGTGTCATAGTAAGTAATGGTGGTTTACTCCATAAAAAAATAGTGTTTTCATTTCTGTTAAAAACGTAAAGATATATTTTATATAATTAAGCTATACAAAAACATACATTATGAATTTGTAGTTAAAATACAACTGATTAATAAATATGAAGAAAAAGCAAAAATAAACTAATAAGTGTAAATTTAATGAAGAAAGCCCACCTAAGGAAAGAGGAAAAATGTCATCTTTCTTTCTTGTCTTTTAAAGAAGATTCTTCCCACATTTTTCTTCTTTCCCTAAGGGCCGGTCTTATGACTACTAGATAAATATTGCTATCGGGAGGTTAAAGTTAGTGACCAGATAAAGGTTATCACCCATTTTAATATTTTATGCGTATTATTAACTGAATTTATCTACCGGATAGCTATCTGAAGGATAAATATATTTTTATGCAGAAAACGCAAGGTTGGTACTGTTTTTACTGGTGCGCGCATGCATATAAGCCCTACTGCTACCGCTACTACTTGGAAAGTGGCTACAATGCTCAACATTTGTTAAATACTGGCGGCTAAACGAGTGCGAGTAAACAGATGGCATCATGTTGGCGCAGAAGCTAAGATGTCTTGCAAGTACTAATTTTGGTGTCTGCCGAAATGTGGTCAATAGTTGGGTACAACATTTAAAAAATTTCATTTATTGTACTCACATTTTGATAATTTGTTCATATATATATATATATATAACTACAAATAGCTTATCAGCTTGTATAAAAATTGTGAATTAAATGTTCTAACTTTATATAGTTAGAGCCTGGGCCTGTGCTTACTAAACAGCTGAACCAAAATTTTAACCTCGAAACAGATTCTGATAGGCGAAACCTCATGAAAAACAACGCGTCACTACGGCAACAACCATTATAACTTTCAGATAAAAGTTATATAATACTTAAACCTCCCGATAAAAATGTGATGGATAAATACATTTTATCTGGCAGTCATAAGACACACTTTTAACTTATCGACACAGATATACATATTTATCTGTCAGATTAATATTTATCTAGGAGTCATAAGATTGGCCAAGTGGGCTTTCTTTATTAAATTTACACAGTTTATTTTGCCTTTTTCTTTATTCTTATCAATTTCCATTATTATAAAATTATTTAGCCATTGGGCCACCACATTGTTAAACCACTGATAAATAAATCTTTGTGATACAACAATGCTGAAAGTTTTTACATGTGATATTAAAGTTATAAATACAGTTCATCCTGAGATTATACAAATGGACCTTGACCAAATATTATTACACTTTTGTTTGGCTGCTTTAAATTTATTCAAATACTATTAATACCTTAACTTTTGGTTTTAATATTTTACCAGGACTAAAACATCTTTAACTTTAGCACATTAAGGCAAATTTATGTTTTTATAAATATACTGGTGCAGATTTATTTGTATTGTTTCTTTTCTTTTAATAGTGAGTACTTTGATTTGAGTTTTTCGTTAGTATATTCATTAATTTACATTTTAGCCACTTTTCCAGTGCATACCCACACATTATAAATCAAAAATCCACTCCCACATCCAATAATTCACGGAACATGACGGATACCTTGCGTGGTAGTATTCTGAAACAAAATGTATAATATTACTCATCTTCTCAATATTGCAGTGCACAGGTGTATAGAATATATTTAGAAATTATATTGATTATGTATTTACAAGAGTTGTCTTTAGAATAAATAAATACAATTTTACAAATACAAATACTATAAAGAACTGGGGTCATAAAGTTGCAACAATTTAATTGAAAAATAGCCTAGCTAAGGGAATCAAACCCAGGATGTGTCCCAATGCTCCAGCATTGAGCCACACAAACTATTACCCACTACCTGCTTTGCAAATATGTAGACTATAGATAAGTTATTAATTTTAATCATAACTGAAGGGCTATCCAATATAATTTACCTGAGTATATTTCGAAGATATAACAAGTACCCAGGTACACTTATTTCTCTATAGTTTCTTCTCATTCCTACAATTATTTGGCTTACTGCATTCTTGGGGTCAATTGTATTAACATAACTCGACATTCTGAAATCATAAATTTCAACAAATAAAATGAGTGATTGTGCCACAATTGTGGTTGCCTTGACAACTTTTTTTTCTAGCACCATGTCTTACCGCCCGTTTAAGTTACACACTTATGTACCAATTATACTAATATGTTAGGGATTAGGAAGGTTGATTTTATAGGAAGTGTACCCGCATTTTCATGGAGGGAAAAGGAAAAACCAAATTAAATATAACCGACAGGGATCAAACTCCGATCTTCCAGTCTTTGGTAGTTTAATCTATTGCGTGAATAGCGCCTTAATCCGTCCGGTCATCGAAGCTAGTTTGACCACTAATTTTGCTGGTTTAGTTATCATAGCAATATCTATTATCAATATTGTTATGATTTGTTACTAGACAATCCACCTGATCAAATGCCATACCTCATTCTTTAAATATATAGCAGAACTTACTTACTCATCTCCAACTGTTTCCAGCCTGTGGCCGAATCAGTTTAGTAAAATGCTTCCATCTTCCTCTATCCTTTCAACACTCTTCCTCCTTTAATTACTTCCATTTATATCCTCTCACTTGCACACTTCCTGTTATCTGCTCCTCCCATTTCTTGGCCTCCCTTGCGGTCTTTTTCCTACATACTTCATTTCCATAATTTTCTTTGGAATTTCCCTTCTCCATCCTCGTTACATGCCCATACCATCTCAGTCTTGCTTAATCTACTATCTCATGTACTCCCTGTATCCCCACTATTTCCCGAATAAGTTCATTCCTAATCTTGTTCCTCCTCGTGACAACTAACATGCTCCTCACAAAATTCATTCTTATGGCCTCCACTTTCCTAGTCTTTCTTACATTCAATGTCCATGTTACTGCTGCGTATGTGACAATGGGTTCAAAGTACAAAATTTCTTTAAATTTCAAGGGCACTACTCTTCTCCATAGCAGGCAACACACTTAGAGAACAACTCTCCCTGCTGTCCTCTTCTCATTAGATTCTATCTACTTCCACCTTTCACCTCAATCACGCTTCCAAGATTATTTTTGTTGTGTACTTTTCTCAGCTCTACTCCATCAAACTTTATATTTTTATTAGGCCTTATACTCTTCCATGCCATTACCATCACTTCACACTTTGCCATGCTATAATTCATTCCACATTCCATTTTTGCATCTAATCCTTCCTGGCCTTCCGTACCAACTGCTTCACACTTTCTTCTTATATTAGTTTTCTGTTTCTCATTCCTATTCTTAAAAGGCCTTCTGAATGCTTTATCAGGGTGTCTACCTGACTATAGTTTTGAAATTCCAGTATATTTCCAGTATATTTTTTTAAAGAAATCCAGTTTATATGAAAGGTACTCAGAGACAAACAATCCCTATTTCAAAATCATAAAATGAAAGAAAGTTAGGGTAGGCCTAGGTCTGTCACAGTTGAACATTTTTACATCAAGAATCAAGTGTATTGACACATATATTCTATTATATACTAAGAATGGGACCCTACAACCTACAAGGAATATTCATTGATTCAAGACTCAAATCATAATCATTTACACACACACACAAACACACACACACACACACACATTACATTCTTTGAATGAACTATGCCATGCTCGCTTCAGGAACCGATGTTTGTGGGTTCGAACGCAACCAAGGCCGAAGGCTTTTTCTTGAGCGAGAAAAAATCATAGCTCAACATCCTTCGGAGGGGAAGTAGAGCCGTCGATCCCATGTGGCATGTAAAAGAACCCTGTAAGGTATGTGAAAATACCTCTCCTGTAAAAATTGGTAGGTCATTTCACCTCACTAGTAGAACTTTAGAGGTACAAGTAATCAGCCTGGTGGCGCAAATTCAAAGAATGATTACAGCCAGGGAGTTTACTCTACCACAAAAACTAACTATTATCCACCCCACCCCTTGACAGTTGATACTTTCCACAAGTTATATTTTTGATTATGAAATGGTTTAATAAATATTTAGTAATAAAGATACAGAATCGGCAATGAAAGATAACCAACCAATATTATGTTGATAAAAAAATTTATTGGAAATAAAGATTATTGCAGTTACTTAACAGTATTAAAAAGTAAGATGATAAAACCCGAAAACAAAATATTTTTTTAGAAGGTAGACAAAAGTTAAAATTCACTCAAGCACAAAAATTTTTCAATTTTTTCATTTCATGTTCTAACACTTCTGCCTCTTCCTTTGCTTTCTGCAAAACTGTTCTTCTTTTCACTTCTAATTTTCTTATTTCTTTTTTGACTTAAGTCTACTTCAATCTGTTTCTTCTTTTCAAGCTCTTCTTTCCTTGTTCCTGATGCATTCCTCACAGCATGAATCATCTTTTTTGAAATTGTCATATTTAGAATTCAAACGGTTTCAGTGACTGCATCATAAGCTACACGTTGAGCAATAAGGCTGATCTTATGTAGGTTTTCAACCAGACATTCTTTATTCACAGAAAAACTTCGCTCAACGGCTGTATTGCTATGGAAGAGAACAAGAATTTTTTTAGTGAAATATTGTAGTTCCTGGGATGCAATTACTCTAGAAAAAATATTCATGAAGAACTTATCAAGCTGGTCACCACTTGAAGTGAATTGTTTAAGGTAGTCAATAACTTCTTGCTTTGATACAAAGTCCAAGTAGTCTCTTTTTACAACATCAGCTTGCACGCTAGATAGTTGTTTCTTGTCTAGTAGCACTTCTAATGCAGGAGTTGTTATATAGGTCCTAACAGATGGATTGAGCATGACTGCGGGAGAGAGACAACTAGAACCCTTGGCAGAAATCAACTAGAAATTTTTTACAATCCCCTCTGAATTGAAGTATCTTGATGTCTTTAATTCCTTTTAAAGCTGCTGATGCTGTGAACCCAATATTTACAGTGGGGAGTGATTTCATGTGTATTATTTCTTTAAATAAATGGCTAACAATTTTTTGGAAGTATTTGCTGAATTCATTACATAACATTTTACAATTCTGTTAATCAAGTGCTCAAGTAGTTTATTTAGATCTGCAAACATAAATGGCAATAGAGGTTGATTGCTCTGATATTCGGTGAGAAATTGCTCCAACTCAAGTGAAACTGACAGCATGAATCCCAACTTTGATGTCAGAAGTTCATCCTTCACAAAATTGCTTTATGTTTGAAAATTATCAGACTTTGGAGGATGCTTGTTAGAATTAAAATACTGTTTTAAATACGGCAGCATTGACATTGCCCTCTCTAATACCCTTGAGTTTTCTACCCATCTAATAGAACAAAACTTCATCGGGAAAAGAGATGATCTTGTTATTCTTCGATAGTCTGCAGCAAGTCTTGTTGGAAAATCTTGAAATAAATAATTTAGTGAGCACAAAAACTGGTTAATAGTCCAACTAGAGTTAGCATGTGCTGTTTTGTAAACACCATGGACAATGTGTAAAGAACAAGTTCCAAATTCCAGTAACTCGGGATCTTGTGGAGAATCTTCCTTCAAGTAACTTTTGAGATCACTTAAAAATTTGAGGTTTACATTTGGTCCATCCATGGAGACATGAAGCATTATTTTAAGATCCAAGCCCTCGTCTTTTAGTGCAGATATAAAATTCATTAATATGCTGTGGCATGACCTAAATATCAAGATTTTAAATATCTTGTATGAATTGCATTTTCACTCCAGAAGCGAACAACAACATCCTTCTGGGTCTTCTGAGCCACAGTATTTATGCTCTCATCAAATGAAATACAATAAAATGAGCATTGCTTGACCTTATTCGCGAGCTCGCTTTTGAAAAAAGGATCTATTCCATACACGATAACATATCCAAGTTTATCTTTATGCATTTGAAATTTGTGGGCAATATCACTACCAAAAAACACTACTTTAAAAAGATTACTACAAGCAGAAAAACTTCTAGCAGAAGAATGTGTCACTACTTGATTAATAGCCCACAATATTTTAGCACGAGAAACTTCATCTTTGACAAGGAAGCTCTGAATAGAACAACTAGGTCTAGTTTAAGGTTTCAAAACTACTTTATGGTCATTAGCACTAAAATGTACATCTTCATGTAGGCCTACAGATGACACTGCATTTTTGGCCATAGGGACCAAGTCCAATATTATTTCTCCCACTATCAGCTTTCACTCTGTCAACATGCTTCTTTCATTTGGCATGAGATCGGATTGAAGATATTCCCATGTTACTTATATCAAAGTTAGTTTTACACAAAGAACAATGGCCTTTACTTTTATCACAATCCACTTTTTGTAACCAC
>CABFWB010000095.1:24058-43925 GCA_902151455.1 Timema bartmani
ACACACACACACACACACACACGCACGCACGCACGCACGCACGCACACGCACACGCACACGCACACGCACACACACACACATGTGAAACTTTTAAAAATATAATAATAATATAGGAACAATATTAAACCATTGTAATTTAACAATTGAGGGGTATACATAATTGACCGTAGAGATGAGTTACCTGAATGGCGTTTTACTAGTCAGTTGATGGCTCACAACAAGAGGGTAGATGTGCGCAAGTGTGATGTGGATGCCATTACAGCGGTTTACTCTGAGTTCTTCAGCAAGTGACTCCACTAAACCTTGTACTGCAAACTGGGAGGCACACAAGGCTGCTTGGTTCTTAACACCGGTAAGTCCTGCTACAGATGACAGAGCAAGAATATGCCCATTGTTACCATCAACCATGCTTGGTAAGAATGATTCCAAAAGCTGCAAATAAAAATTTTTTTTTTTTGCATTTGTGTTGCAATATTACATTCATGAAAAATATTGACTCTATATTTGCTTCTTCTGAATAATTAGTTTTAACCTTATTTTTTTAGCAACGCATCTTACTACCTGTTAAGGCTATATACTTATGTACTAATTATGCTAATGGGTCAGGGATGAGGAAGGTTGAATTTAGAGGTGTACCCGCAAATGCACGGAGTGGGAAAATATTTAGGAAAATCAAAACCCACCCTCAGTACACCCAACCGAAATCGAACCACAATCTCACCCGTCATATACAGTCTAGTCTATTGCGTGAGTAGCGCCTTAGACCATGCGGCCACTGAAACAGGTCACTTTAAATTAAGTAGGTATTTTAAAAAGTTACATACTAATAGTATGGATTATTTAATACAATGCCTACCACTTTTAAAATATTTTGTATGCCTTTGTTATGTTTGGAAAACTGATGTGTTCTCTAGATTAGCAGTTCATTCCAAAACAAAGATTGGTGGTGATATACAGTATTTTCATTCTTGTGCAAAAAAAAAAATCAGTGATGAAACTTGTTTTCTCATTAATTAATATGTTGGGAAGGGTTCTCGACATTGTTGGTAAACTTTGAAGTGTTTAGCCGTAAAATACATCAGTTTTGGAATTAACAATAAAATACTCAACCTAATTCAAACGTTTTTCTACTATCTGTTAAGGTTATAAATGCATTTATACTAATTATGCTAATAGGTTGATGAGGAAGGTTAAATTTAGAGGAAGTGTACCCATATTTGCATGGAGGGAGAGTGGAAATTCATTTAGGAAAAAAAACTCAGTACACCCGATCAGGATTCAAACCCCAATCTCCCTATTATTGGTAGGCCAGTCTATTGCGAGAGTGACGCCTTTGACCACATGGCCACCAAAGCAACTAGTTAAAATTTTGATGCGGGGATTCAGCTAGATAATATTGGAATTTAATGAATGCATTACACTAAAGATGCACCAGGAAGTCTTCTATCAGCGATACAAAGAAGAGGTTATCAAACAAGCACTTAATTGAGAATATTGGCGCAATTTTTTATTATTATTTGTGTTTTAAATATTTAACTTTAGAGAACATGAAGAGAGTGAATTTTAAGAACTTTTAAAATTTGATAGGATACAAGATAAGAACCACAGTAAGGACAAAACATTCCAATTACATCTCCCGAGTTGGTCAGGTCTTCAGGTGCTTCATCTGATAATGAAGACTAGAACAAAATTTGGACAAATGAAAATCTAAATTCTTCTGGCAATCAGCATTAACTCCTTAGTGATGTAATGTGATTAATGTAATGAAATCAATGTCCGGTCTGAAGGCATTAGAGGACAGTTATATTTCCTCCCACCAACTACCAAGGACATAAAGTCACTAGGGTGTTTCTTTCCTACAAATGTTAAAGGAATATCAAATCACACACTTCAGCTATTCAGCTTTGCAATTTATAATGTTACTGATACTAGCTGTATTATAGTGATGACAGAATCATGCAGTAAAAGTATTTCGTATTGATAAGCTTACCCAAAAGTGGGACATAATAGAGACATCCATTGTTTTGCGAATCTCTTGGGTAACACATGATGATAACGTTTCAGGGGTGGGGACATTGCAGCAGTTGATTAAAATTGTAACCTCACCAATTTCTTTTTTTATTTTTTGCGCTGTCTGCAAAACCTAAAAATACAATCAGGTAGCTTTATGAAAAATTTACAGCAGTTAATTAATTTTGTAAATACATATTTAATTACAGATAGGTGCTACAGTTGGTTGGGTGAAGTATATTAACAGAAAAATAGTCTTGTGTTACTTAACACAAGATGATTTGAAATTTTAATTTTTTTATTTAAGAAAAAAAAAATATACTAGTTGTATATGTACCTTGTTTCTATCCATCACATCACACAAATAAGAATGTGCCTTTCCTGTATTGTCGTTGATAGCTTGAGCTTCCCTGGCAGCTTCCAAAATGTCATCCTCATCCACACCCCAACAAATAACTTCTACTCCCAAAGCAGCTAGCTGAACAGCAAACTCTCGGCCAATACCGCCACTAGCACAAACAATCTGCAACAAGTTGTGTAAAACGAGGACACTAAAGAAACTTTATACAACTTTTGTTTACTATTTAAAATATTTGATGTCAGTTTAAATGAGATAATTAAATAATCTTGTAACTAATGAAAGCATTCTAACTTGATATGTTTAGCCAAACACATTATTATTTTTATGGAATAATTTTGTGCTTTTATTTTTTATTTATGTTTAAATTTTCCAGATTTTTGACTATCCATTTCGCTCCAAGTTCCATGCAAACCAGATGATCAAGGTTGTAATTAAATTTATCTATACTACCGTGAAGTTTAGTACTAACCTGGATCAATCCTTTGATTAATAATTAATGAATATGAAGGAGGTGATGAAGTGAAGAACACAACAAATACTGTACTGTGCCATTGGAATGTCAAGGTCAGACAGGTACACCAATAGTTTGAACTTGAGCAGTTACTAGTAACTCATCACTCATAATGGTTACTGCTGGAAAAAAGTTGGGGGCGAGGGGGTTAAGGGGGAGGTTGGCTGCTAGTGTAGTCAAAACAGTTATTTGTTTCTCTCTCTAGTATGTATGTGGAGGGAGGGCTTAGTGTAGAGACAGAATAGAAAGGTCATCAAGTGAGGCAAACATCCCCACTGCAAGTTAATTTTCAAGTTCAACTAATTGTGTGGCAAACAAGATAGACCAGAGGGGGAGTAAGTGAGGGGTGGTCAAAATAGGACTATCAGTAGTCCAAATAATACTAGGGGTCTCAAAATGCTTAATCCAACATTTCACTCAATGTAAAAAGGCTCAATATTTTTTCCAGTAGCTGATTCAAAATTCCAGTATATTTCAGTAATAAAAATAAAATAAAGTATATTTTCAGTATTTCCAGTATTAGTAGACAACCTGTATTTAGATGCAGCTATAACTGTAATTAATGGCTAATCCATCATGAATGTATGAATGTTATAATGAATAGATTATAAGAAAGAATGTTAGCACTAAGCTATTATTTCTATTTTCTATTATCCAATTCTATTTCTATTTATTCTCATGTTAATAATTTTTTTCCAAGATTTGGACTCAAATTTTAGATTCAAGATTCAAAGGTAAAGTGGAGATTCAGATTCATAAAATAGTGGATTTGATCTAACTCTAGTATTATATTAATTGATTAATAGTAATTTTTATGGCATTCATTTTTTATAGGGCTCAATTAAAAAAAATACTCATCTCAGGTTCAATTTGATACATTTTCATTTTGAAATAGATTTAAAAAAATTCTAAAACATAATATTTGATTAGGAATTGATTCAAATTAGTAAGAAAAAATTCAGATTCACTTAATTGTTTATGACACCTATAATCTTATTCAGAGATGATAAGGCATCATTTGTAAAATTGTTATTTTTTATATATCATGTGTTACTACCTTTTCAGGTTATACACATATATGATAATTACTCTAATTAGGTAGGGATAAGGAAATAAGCATTTGTGTGGAAGGAGAGTGGGAAACCATTTAGGAAAAACCACTCTCAGTAGACCCAACAGATTAGAACCCCAATCTCCCCATCATCAGCCAGCCATTCTAACACGAGACTGGCGTCTTAAGATGGTTCAGCCACTGAAGCAGTTGTCTTTATTTCAGATTGACAAAATGATTAGAGTATAGTTTTTGGAGGTACACCAAACTCATACGTTCAAAGTTACCCAACAGCCCCAAAGAAGAATAGGGTAGAATATCTTATTTGAAATGTTAGCACCTCAAACCAAAACATACATGTAAGGCGGGATGCACACTAGGACCATACCATTTATATTGTGTGATCATTGCGAGGCGCGACTTTTATCTTAAGATAATTTTGCTGCACACCTAAGCAAGACGATTTTTAGGCAGGAGGCATATTTTAGAGTCAGTTTATCAGTTGTAATAATGAGCGCTTCGAGTGAAGATGACGTTCCCATAATGTAATGGTATTTGAAGAACAGGAAAAGGATGAGAAGGAAGTATTGGGTGCATCGGTATAATTTAATTAATGTGCGACACAGTTCTGCAGTAGTTTCATGAGAACTATCTCAACACGAAGGAAAATTTAAAGATTCAAAGAATTTTATAGAATGAGTCCTGGGAGCTTCCAATTCTTATTGCAACTCGTGACTCCTCCCTTTAATTAAAGAAATTAAGAGTGTTTCTTCAACCTGGCTCGACCTAGACATGTCGTCACCTTGAAATATCGTAAGATAATGAGCGAAGAGACTAGCAGATTGTGTTGCTTTAATACACATATCTTACAATAATGTCACCATCGTATTGGTGTGTACCTGTTTTGTCACTTCCATACAGTTTGAACGAGCACAAGCAATACCTATCTTATGAGCAAATTTTCGCATACCGCTTACGACCTTATGATATGCATCGCATCATCCTGGTGTGCATCCTGCCTGAAAAGCTATTTTACATAGCAGAGCCATATTATTAAAGTGAGGGTTACACTTATTTAGTTTGCTTTTGTAGTCATCTTACAAGTGCTATTTCCCCTTCCAAAGATTTCATTTTCGGTGGCTTGGCAAATTGGAAAAGGGACTCCAAGATTGCATATGCTGAGCCAACTATAAGATGAACAACATCATAGAAGAGCACAAACAGGAAGTAAAGGCGCGGAAACATTACTTTTCAGCAATTTGAAACCTGTAACATAATTTTAAATTTCATTTACAAAATTTATAACCAACTTACACACACTGAGATTTATTTATGTGCAAAAACAAAATAGCGAAAAATAACAAGTGATAAAAAAAATATGCAAAAACCTGTACATTCAATTGACATTTCAATGAAAGTAAAGCTGTAAACCTTTTTAATGCAAATGATCGGAATACTGCCAACTAATGCCATAGTTTAAGTGTGAAACTTGACATTATAGTAATATAATGTGTAATTTCATTACTAAGAAAGATCTACATAATAATTATTATAAAGTATTATCCTCAAATAGCCAAGCTATAATATTCGTTAATTACGGTTATCGCCACAGCTAGATATCATATTATTTAAAATGAAAAATTACACCTGGTCACGGTAATCAAACCCGGGACCTTTGGTTTAGTACGCCAATGATCTTACCACTGAGCTATCCAGGAGTTGTCTCATGCCCCGTATCATTCTTTACTCATATTTTAAGGCAAAGGGCCAGTTTCATAGTCAGATTTAGTACGCCTAAAGTGCGAGTCGATACTAAATACAGGACGACACCTACCTAGACCAAAATGGAATGGGCCAGTTTCGCATATGAAACTGGCCCATTCCATTCAATTTCAGGTAGGTGACGTCTTGTATTTAGTATAGCGCCGCACTTGAGGCGTACTAAATTTGACTATGAAACTGGCCCAAAGTCTGTGATGGACAGTTTAAAGAATGTGGCTATAACCGTAATTAAATATAATAAGTTGTCTATTTAATCTATCATGATATGTGCATTCATACAGTTGTCATTGTTGGCAGCTTAAAGCCCTTCCGAGTAAAAGATGGCTGTGTTATTTGATGGATCATGATCTCAATTGATCACTCATATGTAGTTGATGATTACCGCACATCCATCATAAACTCTGCTTTAAAATATGAGTGAAGAATGACCCTGGATATGAAACTATTCCTGGATAGCTCAGTGGTTAGAGCATTGGTGTACTAACCAAAGGTCCTGGGTTTAATTACAGTGTTCAGGTGTCATTTACCAATTTAAAGAATATACTATCCTTGGATTGGCGTCTAACTTTGTTTTTATGCCCCTCAAGTAATGGAAGGTAGAAGCTGCCATGTGTAAACTAACGGAGCGCTTACCCTGTCATGTTTTGCCGGCACCATCATTAATGGAATGGTGTGTTAGTTAACAGTGTAAGCCTCAATATGCATGCAAATTAAAAGAATTTACATAACATATATTTTGTTTGCATAGAAATTTGAGTGCTCAAATATTTTGGTGGCAACAATTAATTGCACTATTTATATTAGCATATTTGTAAACCTCGATTGGTATGCCAATATATAAATAATTCTGACTTTCAGCCATGTTCAACTCCAGCTAAAACTGTCCCGTGAGTAAATATCAGGATAATATTCAAAATTTAGTACATACATTCCTAATCACGCTATTCCCTTACAGAGTAGTCAAGAAACTGTACATTTAGCTCAAAAAACAACTCCGTTCTTAATCCGTCCTCACTAACTTTCTCCACACTTCCCTATCCTTGCATACTCCCTTCACTTCAACAACATCCATACATCGAATCATACATGCTATTTTATTATTAAAACTCTTAATGTTTCTCTTTTTCCACACATTCATATACCACATTTAACCACGTCTTACATGGCCTACCCCTTCCTTTTAGTCCACACACTCTACCTTCATATATTTGCTTCGTCCCTCGATCCATACTCATCCTCTCAACATGCCCAAACATACTTAAAGACTCTTCTTTCACATCGATCTATTGGATTCCCTTTCAAACCGCAGTCCTTCAGCACCCATTCATACGAGTATTTCCACATACATTTCTTAGATATCTCATTTCATCACCATTCACCATGCTCTTGTGTTTCTCCTGATTTAGTGTAAACCTTTTATTCGCACAGTTGGCTTGGCATGGCTAGTGTCAGTGTAGATGCTAACTAAGCAATCAACTTATTAGTGGAGAGGATCAGTGAGTTCTAAGTAACGGGAATAGTTCCTTGTGTTCATAAAGCTATAGTGTTGAATGTGGTAGGGAGGTGGGTTTTAGAAAATCATTTTTTTTATGGCAAACAATGAAACAATGTTTCGGCTGAGGCCAGATTTGTTTGGTCATTTAAGCTAGGTATTTTCTTTAGCTAGGTTTTTTTTTTTTTTAATTTGTACTACTAGTCCATTCTTATGTGCAGCTATTTTTGTTTTGCGATAGGTATTTATTTTAAATAGTAGCTTACTGTTAACATTTTTGTTACTGTATAGTTAGATAATATTACAATATTTAGCACCGCGTCTTACTACCGTTCGGGTTATACGCTTAAGTACTAATTACGCTAATGGATTAAGAATTAGGAGGGTTGAGTTTAGAGGAAGTGAACCCGCATTTGCGTGGAGGAAGAGTGGAAAACCATTTAGGAAAAATCACCCCCAGTTCACCCGACCAAAGATTCGAACCTCGATATCCCCGTCCTCGGCGGTCGAGCTCAACACGACTAGCGTGTTAGCCAACTACATCACCGAGGCAGGTTGTATAGTTAGAGATAGGACATTAAAATCTTTGAAATCTTGGATTATAGGCCTACAATAAATTCAAAATCAAGAAAAACTATCTCAACATGTGGGTGGGTGGCTATGAAATTAAATACTTAAAATCACAATTTTGTATAATCAGCCAAAGGAATTATATAGACTTTAATAGTTCAGGAAATAAAATAAATCAAAAGATTGTATGAAAATAATTATTTTATTTGAAGTCACTCTTCGATACTTTATTAAGTAAAATACATGACAAATATACAAAAACAACAATTGCCAAACCTTTATTTATTTTTTTAAAACTCAAATTCAATAATTCAAGATAATCAATATCAATAGATATCAAGATTTTTAAAATCTCAAACAAAATTTTTCTTTTGACTATTAAATACAAATTCAAATTTCTAAAAGTGTACTGTTTTTATTAAAGTTGAATTATATATATATAATATAGGCCTATATATATATATATATATTTTTTTTTCATCTTCCTAACTGTTCGGGCTATACACAAGCGTCACTCATGTTAAACTAACTTGCTAATGACAGGGAGATCGAGGTTCGAATCTTGGTTGGATGTACTGGAGGTGGTTTTTCACTCTCACTCCACGCAAATGCGGATAGATTACCTCTAATATATATATATATATACAGTCAAACTTGGTCATAGCATCATTGAAGGGGCCAAACAAATTTTGATGTTACGTCATAGTGACATAAAAGAAGTACCAACATAACACTTTTAATAAATTGTAAGGCAGGACATTTACAGTCAAATTCACTAATCCATCTCACGGCATACATCCTTTTTCCTTCCACTTTCACATGCTCTAATGACACACACTTTCTCTCGAATAGATAGAACATTTCTTTTTGTACTACAACTTTCCATGATTATAAAAAATGTAGACCTATGTATAATGACTACACAATGACTATCAAAACTAACGTTGAACTTATAAAAAAAAAATATCACCCTTAGCTTTGAGATTAGACGCGCACACAAAACAGTTCCATCCAGCTCGGCGACAATGGAGGAGGTTAGTCCTCTATTTATTTTGACCTTGAAGCAACAACGATTCCCGCAACCCTCTCCCTGACTTTTTTTTGCCATTCAGTCTATTATTAGACCAATGCACTCCCAGCTTGCTATAAAATAGACCTCTGTAGGAATTGGTGGGTTTTTCCTTTTTTTTTCTTCCATATATGCACATTTAAATGAAATTTAAAGTTAAATATCTAAGAAGTTTTTGACGCTACAACCGAGTGGTAATGACGCTAAAACAGCGGTTTTTATAACGTTAATAGATGAGTTTGACCGGACTGCTGAAAAAATGACGCCACACCCGAGTTGACGGAATAGCCAAAGCCGCTATAACCAAGTTCAACTGTACATATATAATTACTCTAATGTGGTAGGGATGAGGAAGGAAGCATTTTATAGCTAATCTACTCGCATTTATGTGGAAGGAGAGTGGGAAACCATTTAGGAAAAATCACCCACAGTAGACCCGACCAGGATTAGATCGATCTCTTCGTCACTAGCAGATCAGTCTAACATGAGAATGACACCTTATACCATTCTGTCATTAAAGCAGGTTGGTACAAGATTACCCTCCCTAAAAACCCTATGAGCCACTCCTAAAGTTGATAGTAAATAATATAGGCCAATTCAAATTTGTATGGTTCTATAAATATGTCTATTGTTATAAACTCATTAGATATGTACGTATCCACCAATGGCTTAGTCCTTCTTTTAACATAAGGATATTTCCACAGCGAACTTTCCTTTCCAGACAATTTATAAAACTTCAATTATCAAAGCAGCCCTTTTTTTTCAAACAACAGCTCTCTCCTCAGTAACCAACATCCTCTTTAAGGAAAACCTCTTTTCACTTTTCGAAGTATGTTTTGTTTTACGACATAGGCCTATATGGAAGAAGGTACAGGAAAGAGGGATAGTAACACATTTATTTAGGGAACAAAGACAATATGGCGTTTACAAAGAAAATAAAGACAGCTTTCACACACTACACTGCTGCCACTGGCCAAAGAGGTAATGGCTAAGGGGTCAAAACCGTGCCTTTTAGGTGAAATTTTCTCTCTCTAAAATACTCGAAAATCACTTATGATCGAGTTTGCAATTTACTCGTGATGTGAATATAATGATAGGCCTAGTATTAAATTTGTAAAAATTTGGTATCTTAACCCATTGTGGGCGTTGAACGTCTTTGTTTGGCTAAACATTCCCTGGCGTGGGCGCGGATCACCGTTTCAGTGTGGTAAGTTATTGTAATGCCATCTATCAATGAGCCACTGTATCTTTAGCCAGTCTGAATACTTCATATTGAAGCTAATAGTTGAGGCTATCAGTTCAATGCTATACTATGACTATGAATAAAGCAATAAATGAGATAATAAGAGTTTACAAGTATAAAAACTGTTGCTGGGCCTGCGTAGATCGCTGTGCTAAACACATTCCAGGAATGGGTTAAGAGAAATACAGTTTACGCATCATTCCCTAAGATTATATTTTTAACTCCCAAGTTAAAGTTTAAGTTTAAATTGTCAATACTCTCTTTGCTATCTTTGTTATATTGAACTTTACTGAATCGTTGGGTTGAATATGCTGGAATGGTATCATCATGTTCTTATATTTTACCTAATGAACTTGGAGTGAGGTCAGCAGGCCTATTATGAACATTATCCTGTTTATTGATAGCCTTAGATTCAAAACAAAATCAGAATTTTAGGTTTCTAGAATCTGATATTTATACTGTCCATACAGCCACCAACGATTAAATTAGATTTATAAAGAGCAACTTCCAAAATTAGAATATTTAAAACTTTGAACTTAAAAAAAAGGCTATAGATTTAACAAATGCTTAATCCTCATTCCTCGTAACAATTTTCATAACAAAATTAAAATTTGTTTAATAATCATTAGAATCACTCATGAAAAATGTTATTCACAGAAAATTATATGCTTAGATAAACAAAAGGAAATTCATATTTAGATTAAGTATTTAATACATATTTAGCTAGTGTACTAATTTATATCAAATGTAGGTGTATCGTCCATACCTTGCAAAAGATGTATTTTAAAGTAGAATCAATTTAATTAACACTCAAAAAGTAATAGGCTTTATAAAGTCACTACATAGGTGCAACTTAACTTGTTAAATTAACTTATTAAAAGTTCAAAAAGTTCAATGACTGTATTTGACCTGCATTCACAAGATCTTGCTTGGCCTACTAACTTATTAATGGCCAAAATTATTTGTATATTATGCATACATACTGTTTATAAAATAAATGACCCTTAGTTTGAAGTTAATATAAAGAATAAAATATTTACTGTAAAGTTAATTAACGTACAACAAAATTGAGATAAATAGCAACTAGACCAATTCAAAACTGCCCCATAAAATTTCAATATTGACAGGGCTGCCAGCCTCTAGTCGTTAAACATTTAAAACATATCATTAAAATTATTTTGCCAAACAATATGAGACCTCACAATAAACACTACACGAAGGCAAGAAGAAATGAATACGAATGATGCATAATTAATAGATAGATATATTCTATTAATATGTACCTTGGTCGAATAGCGAGGACTTCAGACGTTTTATTTTTATGTCAGCTCTACTCAAAACTCTAAAATCATTTTTTTAAACCACCCTTCAGGGATATGACATAATATTATCTAAAGGAAATTATTGATACTTTACTAATGTCAAATATTGGAAGAAAAGTATCAAAAAGATATGTACTATATAATTAGTACGTATCGGTATCAAAACTGTAATAAGGTAATTTTACACATAAATAAAATTTACAAAGCTAACAGTTGGACAATATCATGGCAATATGTAAAATTCCCTATTACAATATAATCTTAGACCAAGTAGAGGTTCTATTTAAATTACATCTCTTGATGAAGTAGTAGTAAGACCAAATAGTCGGTATACTTACATTGAAAGGAAAAATATTGTTACTCTACTCTCATACTGCCTTGTCGCTTTCAGTTAATTTTAATTGGCCACAGTCCTATTGATAAAGAAGAATTTCCATAGGTGGGCATATTTCTTTCTTTATTTAACAAATTCATTACAAAATGATTGGCTAGGCTCCAGGCAGATTAATTAAAATGGTAGTAGTTCACAAGAATACCTAAAACTTATTTTAAATGCTGATTAATTCGTGTATCGCAATCATTTAGATCTTTATCATGAGATTTTTGTATCATATTTATACAAACATCCAAAATTCTTTCTCCGTCATCCCTCTTATTTACCAATACATTCAACCAACCTGAATATAATGCTGTTTTTTTAGAGGCGAACTCGTCCAAGTCAGATGGATTTCAAAATTAACAGGCAATACTTCCTATACTATGATATTTTGTAGGTTCGGGTTTCTAATTTTATGTTTTCTCCTCGAATATTTACAGAAACTCGAATACCATCTTGTCGGTGTTTATTAGGGCTACAAAAAATACACTAGAAGCTCATCCATCTGAATTTGATGGGACCAGGTGCAATCAAAATTATAGAAATTCCGGATAATCTGTAATTTTAGAAATTTGAGACGGTTAGAAATGTAAAAAAAAAACTATCATACTCAATGTGTTTCGTGAAATTATACATTTATGTGCAATATTATACAGAAAAATGGAGTGAAGCAAAGGAGTGATTTCTCACCAATACTATTTGTAGTGGTTATGGAAATGGTCATGAATAAAGTGGCAGGAAAACTCAGGGAGGAAAGAATGAAAGCCATGATGTTTGCTGACGATTTAATGGTATGCGGGGAGAAGGAAGAGGAAGCACAGGAACAGCTTCAGGAATGGAATGAAGAAGAGTAAGAGTGTGGAATGAAATTTAGCATGGCGATGTGTAACGGGATCGTCGTGAAAAGGAAGAGATTAAGGTCCAGTAAAGTTATAAACTTGGATGGAGTAGTGCAGAATGTAAAATATCTTGGAAGCGTGATTGAGGTGAAAGGTGGAAGTAGATAGGATCTAATGAGAAGAGGACAGCAGGGAAAGTTGTTCTATAGGTGTGTAAGATACTTGCTATGGAGGAAAGTGTCCTTGAAGTGTAAGGAAGTTTTGTAGAGGGCGTACTTTGTATTCATTGTCACATATGCAGCAGAAACATGGACAGTGAATCTAAGAGAGACTAGGAAAGTGGAGGTCATGGGAATGAAATTTGTGAGAAGCATGTTAGCCGTAACCAAGAGAAACAGCACTAAGAAAGAGTGGGGGTACAGGGAATCCATGAGGAGATAGTAAAGGAAGAAAGACTGAGATGGTATTGGCATGTAATGAGGATGGAGAAGGAGAGGATGCCAAAGAAAATGATGGAAATAAAGTATGTAGGATAAAGACCACAAGGGAGGCCAAGAAGGAGATGGGAGGAGCAGATAACATAAATTGTGCAAGTGAGAGGGAAAGAATGGAAGCAACTAAAGGAGGGAGAATGGTAGAAGTATAGAGGAAGATGGAAGAATTGTACTAAACTGAGCCGGCCACATACTGAAAACATTTTATGATAATGACTACACATAAAGATGAATAAAATGTGATTTTTTGTTACAAATAAAGACAGAATACGACTTACAACTCGTTAAAACAATTAAAAAATATTATTATACATTTTAACAACTGTAGTGCTGCTATATAGTATTTTTCAGGACATGATTGTAATCGAAGCTTCATAGATTTAATACTAACATAGTTTTTTTCCAAGTCGAAGGATGTTACGGATAAATTGGAATCGCGTATAATCGTGATTCGGATAAACGGGTTTCCAGTGCCTGACAGTAAATTTGCAATTTATTAAAGAACCCAAGGATTTATAAAACTATTATGATTACTATTTATCTTATATATTTAATATATTATGTTATATATTTTATTCACAAACTATATCACAAAACTACATACAACTAAAGGACTCTATTTTAGATGTGTTGATTATGTTCAATATTATAAACTTAGTTCTTTGAGTATAAATAGAATTAATACTAATAAAGCGAATACTTTAATAGTTAGTTAAAAAAATTCAATTCAATCCTCTCCCGAACCGTTTTACAAAAGGAAGCCCTTATAAATAGTTCATATAGTAAAATAAACTTCTGCTCGTACTCCTCTCAAAGGCCAAACTAGTACTATGTAGTAAAAAAAAAAATACATTAAATTTATGTATGATATCCACGTAATTATTTTGAATTACTAAATGTATTTCTCTGATAAATTTTTATATTTGGCTCGTAACCAATTGAAGGACATTTTCTTATCATTTTGTTCACGTGTTAGCACATAATGAGAACCCAAGAATATGAAATAAAATTTAGTTCTTTTAAAATTAATATAGTATATAAATTGTTTAAATTCTGAAACTTAGTAGGCCTCTCTCTTTTTTTTAATTGTCATTTTGGTTGAGTTTATATTTAATATACCAACATATAAAAATATATCTTGCTCATTGAATAATTTAAAATTTGTATGAGTAAATAAGTCAATGAGGGAACCAATTCATGTAAAACACATGTTAGTTACAGTTTTAATTTTAATTTATGTTAAAAATGACATTGTGTACTCATTGTGAAATAAAATTTTAGATTATAAAAGTATAGATATAAAATATATAATGAACTTGGCGTTATTTTTAAGAGCATTATGAGTATATGTGTAAAATATTATATATTTAAACGTGTAATTATAAGAAAACAGCTTCAAATAATTGTAACATTTTACTATGAACAGTAAATATTCACAAACTAAATGATCTATTTTTAATTGTCTTACAAATAGTTAAATTACTTGTATTAATTAACTATCAATCATAGTTGGCTTTAATTTGTTAAGATGAGTTAATTTTTCATTTATTTTATTGATTTTAATAATTCATATAATTCAACGAATATAGCTTAGCACTTTATATTCCACTTCATACAAGTACAGGAATAAAATATTATTTAATATAGGTACCTAATTATAATTTTAGCAACTATTTATTTTGTGATTACTATTGAATCTATGAAATAAAGTATCTTCCATACTCAAACACATTATATAGTGTCTGCTACGTAGCCCCATCATGCATTTCTCTCAAGCTTGATCACTCTCTTTTTTAAAAATATGTATCAAATATAATTATTTTTAGCAAAGCAAACTTACCAAATCTCACAATATTTGTCAATATCATCAGTATTCTATATAACATTTCCCTATATACATTTTGAGTAAAAGTACAGTTAGTCAATATTATACAAATGTTGAGTCACGACATCGACATAGCAGGCATCAACATTTTCTGTCATTTTGAGCAGGTCTTCGTAGACCAGACTATCCAACAGACTTGCAAATCAATAAAGGATGCTGGGAACCAGTCAGAGGTCTGGAAGCTGCACCAACCACGCTCACCTTCTAAAATCAACATCTTTTCTTACTCTCTGCTTTACCTTGTACTTTATCGGACAGTTGTCTAAAACTTCACCTACAAAAGGGTTGACCCACAGCTAATAAAACCAAGTTTTGAAAACTGTTTACAACATGGTAAGTTCATTATAATCATTAAATGAATATTAACTAAAACAATCTTAAAGGCGTTTTAACGTATTTGAGGCTAGCAAGCAGCTTCTGATTTATCGTGAACTCCAAATCATTCGTATCCCGACTGCTCTCATATCACGCGAATATTAAATTTAAACCTTATCTGACTTTGATTCTGAATCTCTTTTATCTGGTCAGTATTAGGTCACTATGATTAACAAATAACCAACCGTCTACTGCTGTTGCAGCGCAGGGCTCGACCGAATGCATTTTCAATAGTTCCACTCAGACTCCATGGTAATTGTAGAGCGACACTTTACATTAGATCAATGTTGTTGCTTGGTGTTTGTTGCAATGGATAGTGAGAGTCGGAGTGAACTATTATTAAGTAGTTGTAACATTAAGTAGCGTCCAGACGAGCGAGCTAAACCTAGAGCCGAGCCTCGTTAAGGCCTTGTTCCCACGACCTATTGTTTGGCAAGTCGCGAAAGGCTCGTGGTTTGTAGATTCGCGAGCATGTGGTTCGTAGATTGACGAGCCTAACCATTCCCACGACGAGTGGCTCGCTCTACTCATGTCTGTGGATGGAGCATGGTGCGGCCGGTGCCCAACCACAAGCCTTTGATGTTTCAAGCATTTACCGACAAATGACGGGAACGCCCGAGCCATACCAAGCCAACGCGCATCTATCAGTCCCACGACCTGAGATAGTGCGATCTATGAGCCGAATCCGTCCAAACACGTGCCGTGGGAGCGGGCCTTTAACGTTGGATAAATGGGTTCGTCGGAATTCTCAAAGAAACCCAGTGAATGTCGGTATTTCGACGAACATCAAAGGATGTTACGAGGTTCGGCTCGGCTCAAAAATCACAGGACGACGCTGCTAGCTGAGCCTCGAGCTGAGCCACTTGCAACTTCCTTAAATCATTGTTTATTTCTAATTAACCTTTTGTCACACGCGCTTGAAATATTAGCTGAGCAGTTGCGTGTTTCAAATTTTACTAAGCCTTGAAATTTTGTTTGAAATTCATTTTTTTTTTGTAATTGAAATATTAAATATTAACAGCAACTTTGTTTTATAATAGGCTAAGGAAAATAAATAAAAAATAATTTAATCTTTAAAAACGAGAGAGTATATTAAAAACAATATTTACAGTTACATGATTACTCACGTGTTGTAAACTGTACAACGATGGTAATACTTTTTTCTTAGAAAGTTTGTTGCACACTTCTAATAAGTTTGAAACTGCCTCTGGGAGGAGAGGGGTGAACAAAGAGACTGTCACCTAGGGTAGATTTTGTGGTTAGATATCTCCCAACCCGCTTCAGTGGCGTAGTGATCTTACGCATCAATCTCGTGTTAGACTGGCGTGCTAAAGGTGGGGAGATCTGGGTTAAAATCCCGGTCGGGTCTATTGAGGGTGGTTTTTTCCTTTATGGTTTCTCACTCTACTTCCACGCAAATGCGGGTAGATTACCTATAAAATGTTCCCTTACTCATTTTTACCCCATCATATTAATTATCATAATATACTTTATTTATTATATATTATATACTCTGCTTGGAGACCTTAAATAAGTATTACAGACTGGTATAAGAGTCACTGGTTGTTAACAAACGTATAAATGTTAGTGCGAGTCTTTTCTGAACACTTATGGATTCTCTTAAACGTGAACTTTTTTTTGGTGCACTTTTGACCCAATCAAAATAATTAGATGCTTAATCACTTAGTGGCATTCAAGTGTTAAGTTTTTGTATTGACCACCAATTTCTTAAAATTTAAGTTAATGAAGCAAACTATTTCCACTATATTCCACTCGACTTAAGTACATTTGTTTTGCCACCATCGTCAGTCCTGTATTTTTTTTATTTGTTGCAAGGTATGGATAAATTATGCCACGGCAGCCAATTTAAATATTTCCCTGTTCATTGAGTGTGTCATCCACCGCAGTACATACATTTATGAAGCAAAATATGGCTCTCAGAAATGTTGAGGTTCGGTTCGCTGGTCTGGACGAAGCTTTATAGTTATGATTTTGGTATGGTTCTGTATAAAAGTGAGGGTTGGGCTTTAAGAAGTGAACAGAAAAGAAAGTTATACGCATGTGAAATGTAGGTATGAAATGTGTGAAATGTATACTCAAGAGTGCAGTGAATTGAGAGAAGAACAACTGTGTCAATCCTAGAGGAGATAATTCCAGAATGCTCGTTGGAAGTTAGAGCTTTCATATTTTGGACACATTATAAGAAGACAATAATCCTTGGAAAAAGATATAATGTTGGGGAAGGTGAAAGGAAAAAAGAGGAATAGGAAAGAAAATAATGAAGTGGTATGAAGAGATCAAGACCAACCTACCATGGTACCAAATTACAAATAAGGCACAAAACAGAGTCCCATAGAAGAAGCTTGTAAAGGAAATCACAAGGAAAAGATTAAAGGATTTTGAAAAATAATTTTATAGCTGGCATTCTTCTGCTGAGATTATCCACATGCAGATTACTAAGGATCACTCGCGATCTATATATTCTTATTATCAAGTAAAGCATTGTAAATACATCCTTACCCTGACAACAATGGATGTATACCGAGCAGACTCTAGCCTCGTATCCAGGACCAGAACAAAGGTTGGGCGAAGCGCGTGAATCTAGGGGGTGCTGTGACACTGATGTTGTCTTAAAAACAATTAAATTTGTAACAGTTTTTATAAAAATATATTACGAAAAATTGTTCAGACAGATTTGGTATCGTATTAATTTCTTTGAATGTTTCAGTAGGACCCGTGTCACTTTTAAGATTATTATGCTGGTACGGCTCCCACTTCTGACACCAAATTTTGGGACCCTTGGGATGCTGCTTTAAATTGTGTTAAGAACTCTGTTAATTCGCGAATATTGTTAATCTTCTTATAATTATGATAAGGAAAAACTGGTTCTTTTTGTCTCAAATATTGGCTAGAAACAAAATTTAATAAGTTAAGGGTCCTAATTTTATTTTATACAAATGTTTCCTTAATTTTCTCACATAAATTCGAATACCATAATATTGTCAATGATTATTAGACATTAATCAGAGTATAAAGAATAAAAATGAGATAATTTCATACAAATCTGATTAGCAATAATCAAGAAAAACAACATTTTGTCTTGTAATGATTACCTTTCAAGCTCAGAAAATAATATTTGAGCCCAAATTATGTGGTAGAAGAGGGGCCACAAAATCAAATTTTACTAAAGACGAACCAGTTTAGGACTATGGCTTACAGCTCTCCCTCTACGCAAATGCTGGTACATTTTACTTAAAACTCTTCCTTCCCCATCCTTATCCAATTAGCGTAGCTAATGTATGCGTATATTCTAAACAGGTACCTACTAGGTTGTGTTGAATAAACAACAACTTTGATTATGAAAGGAATACTTATTTAACATCTGACATTGCCTATCACCCTATCACCCTATCACCCTATCACCCTATCACCCTATCACCCTATCACCATATCACCCTATCACCCCATCACCCTATCACCCTATCATCCACTTCGGTAGCCGCATGGTCTAAGGCGTCACTCCCTCAATAGACTAGACTGCCGATGAAGGGGCGATCGTGGTTCGAATCTTGGTCAGATGTACTAAGGGTGGTTTTCCCCAAATAGTTTTCCACTATACTTCAACGCAAATGTGGGTACTCTTCATCTAAATATAACCTTTCTAATCCCTAAAACGAATAGAGTCATTAATAAATAAGCGCATAGCCCGAACGGGTAGTAAGAGACGCTGATAAAAAAATCCTAGCATCACCAGAGCACCATCCGTACATATTCTTTCAAGCTTAGCCTACTTAGGTTCACTCCCATTTGCATCATATTTTTTAAATACAGTTTTTCCCCTCCTCAATAATATCCCCGCGAGTTGTTGTCATGGATGTCTGAAAGAGTCCTGAAATTTCTTAAAACACTTCAAATTGTTCACAGTAAAGACATTAAAGACAGTTGGCGAGCCATTCAAAATGTCTTGACGGGCCACTGTTTAGCCCACTGGCCATGGTTTGGTCATCTATGCTATATAAAATCACGCTAGCTCATCATCGAACGAAGTAGTCAGTATGAGGTTACATTGGCATTCTGATTTTGTATTCAAATATATTAACCTTTAATGGTATGAATCTTCTTCGTAAGTCTCCTTGGAAACTAGGGGATTGGAAATATCAAAGCACCAATAGTTACAAATCTCCTTGGAAACTAGGGAATTGGAAATATCAATGTACCATTAATTACAAATCTCCTTGGAAACTAGGGAATTGGAAATATCAATGTACCATTAATTACAAATATCCTTGGAAACTAGGGGATTGGAAATATCAAAGCACCAATAGTTACAAATCTCCTTGGAAACTAGGGGATTGGAAATATCAAAGCACCAATAGTTACAAATCTCCTTGGAAACTAGGGAATTGGAAATATCAATGTACCAATAATTACAAATCTCCTAGGAAACTAGGGAATTGGAAATATCAATGTACCATTAATTACAAAT
>CABFWB010000095.1:53054-110508 GCA_902151455.1 Timema bartmani
CTTGGGGTAAAGTGCTCTCCTCAGCCCCTGATGATCGTGGGTTCAAACCCAGCCGGAATCGACGGTTTTTCCTTCAGCGATAAATATCCGTAGCACAACTTCCTTCGGAGGTGATGTAAAGCTGTCGGTTCCATGTATATTGCGGCATGTGACAGAACCCTGGAATGTATGCGAAAATATCTTTCCTGAATAAATTGTTGGGTCCTTTCGCTTTCGCTCATAGAAATTCTCGTGTGCTGATATAATAAGTAGGTTCAAAAAGTGCACGTTAAATAATTCAAATATTAACTAGTATGAATATTAGAGTAGACATACTTTTCAATCACAGAGTAAAAATGTAATATTTCCCCTTTTTTCCAATCGTATTTATAATCATAATCATTAAGTCTAAAACAAAGAAAGCTCACTAGCCACAAGTCATACCAAACATGAACATGATATATTTTCCGTCTGCTATGTATACTGATATTTAATTGGCTAGAGACCGGCTTCGGTGGCCACATGGTCTAATGCGTTACTCTTGTTTTAGACTAGAATGTCAATTACAGGGAGATCAGAGTTCTAATCCCGGGTGTTTTTTTAATACAAAATGTTTTTCCACTTTCCCTCTACGCAAATGTGGGTACACTTTCTATAAATTCAGCCTTCCTCATTCCGAGCTCACTATCGTAATCAATACACATGAGTATAACCTGAAAAAAAGAAATTGGCTAGAGCCTCTCCTAACATTCACATTGGCTGATCCAAGGGCCGTCTATTCTTAAGTTCATGGATAACGCAAACAAAGTTAAAGTTAAATCAACTTTACGCATTTGTACACTATTATTTATGTATCGATAATGAACGTTATCATTGAAAACATTGTGTTTCAACTATGTGCATTATTTGCCATGCAATATTTGCTATTAATTATGCGTTAAGCATGAATATTAACCCAAGCATACGAACACCAAACACAAACACTGATTACTCCCTCCTTCTCTCCGATTTAAACGGGTGTTCAGCTTTAATCAAATAGTAAACGCGCCCTCCCAGAAATGCCAAGGGATCCCTTCATCAGTTGTTGCACACAGATGCACTGCTCGGCGGGGCTGGCGCCTGCGCAAAGGGTTTTACGTCGAATCCAAGGCAACTCCCCGTGAGGAGTCGTACGGAGTGTGGAGGGTTGGTGGTGTACAGGGGGCAGCTCGCGAAATGTACGTGTGGTGAAGAAGAAAAGTGTTTTAAAAAAAATATAATTTCTGCTCTTTCTCTCTCTCTCTCTCTCTCTCTTTTTTATATATGTATTTTTTTTCTCTCACTCTATCTGCCGGCGTGTTTTGTGTGTTCTATAGAGTGCAGGACGGTAAGCAGGGTCAGTTGTGCAGTATACCTCTTACAAGCCCGGACACCTCCCTGATAGTGAGTACTTTAGTTGATGTTTTATTTTAGACTGTAGACCCCATTTTATCTTATAGGAGGGAATACATTCTCACTCTGTCTACTTGGAGTATTTCCATCTATAACCAGCCCCATGGTATAGTGGCCATTGCAACTGGTTGCGAACCTAGGAGTCGCGGGTTCAATTCCCAGATAGTATAGTGGATATTTCCCCCAAAGGTGAATCACTCCAACGGTCGCCATGGTTTGGTTAGTTAGGCTTAAGTTAGTCTTAAGTGTTTACACTGGTTCCACTACCCTCATACTCACTATCACCCTCATACTCACTATCACCATCATACTCACTATCACCCTCATACTCACTATCACCCTCATACTCACTATCACCATCATACTCACTATCACCATCACCTCATCTCATCAGGACATGTAAAGAGCCTCCACGGAAAGGATATACTATTAGTACATTCGGGTGTCCCCTGGACAACGATACATTAGTACTGGATAATATTTACACCAACTTGGCTACGAGTGATGTAGTACAGACGTGCAATATTATTACTATCTCCATCCATTTACAAATATTCTTTGTTTATCAACAGTATAGCATACACATTTGTTTGCAGAGCTACGCGACAAACTATATGAACATACACTTATATTACAGTCGCACTATACAGATATATAATAATATCAAATATCCCTCTAGTAAAGCGTTTTACAACTGATGTGCCGTGAAGAGTCAATAGGTGTGCCGCAAAAGTTTGGGGGAAGATCAAAAAAGAAGTGAGAAAAATTCCGATGAATAAAAATAAAGATTTTTAAATCCATCATCAACTTTTTAAAAAAATAAAGCAATTATTAGAATTCTAGCTATTGAACTCTGAAGCACAATATTAATACTCTTTATTTGTATGATGAAAACCCTCCTTAAAAAACTGATGGTGTGCCTTTGGTGTGACTTTTTTCAGTGTGACGTGGGTTGTATAACGTTGTAAATTGCTGCCCTAGTGTACATCCTATTAACTCTACGATATAGTATACTACTTATGTAAATCATAATTCAAACGTATCGTACACACACACACACACACACGCACGCACACGCACACGCACACGCACACATACACACATATACACACATATATACACACACATAAATACACACACACACGTACACACGTACACAAACACACACACAATATTGGTATCCCATGTGATCAAATGTATATACATATTCACGCCATTTTAAAGAGTTTCACTTTCTACAACACACGATAATAGTAGTATATCGACCCACCTCGGTGGCCGGGTGGTCTAAGGCGTCACTATAGCGGGGAGATTGGGGTTCGAATCATGGTCGGTTGTACTGAGGATAGTTTTTTTCCCTAAATGGTTTTTATACTCTCCCTAAACGCAAATCTGACTACACTTCCTATAAAAGCCAACTTTCTTAATCCCTAGTACATAGAATAATAGACGTGATTCTAAGTTTGACTACTTATAAAAGAAAATCTATGGAAAATGAATCGTAACAAATATCTATAGCAACATGGCTCGCAATGATTATGTTGTCAGCTTTGTGTTTTCTTTGATCAAATCTCACTTAGCCTACATAATAATCCCGCAACCGATATTTCTTGTTATTTATGGCCAAGAAATTTATGTTACAGAATTTTTAAAGTGTTTAGATTAAATCGTGGCATTCTCTATGAATATTATGATCCATGATTCATGCCTAATGTATGAACAGTAATGGATTCATTTAGAATATTTCTACAACTGTTTACCCTCAACTACTAAAAACCATCCTGTTTTATTTACAAATATATACTCGTCATTCTAACATTTAAAAACATTTGAACATACTAAAATATGGACGTGTAAGCACTATTTTTTTTTCACTATTATCTTAACCCGAAATTTTTCTAGTTAATTTGTACTGTGAATTCACATATGCTTATACCAACAATACTAGTGTAAAACACTGCTTCTTTGATTACACATTATCGTATCAATATAGTAAATATACTTTCAATTATATTTTCAAATTATCTTTTTACCTAATATATTATTTGTGCCAATTAAATATGTCTATAATTTTTTTTTGTTAGTACCCCGTCGTAATATTCGCTCGGATAATACGCATGTGTACTAATTAAGCTAATGAATTATGGATGAGGAAGGTTACATTTATATGAAGTGTACCTGCATTTGTGTGCAAGGAGAGGGGAAAACCACCCTAGATAAATTCAACCTGGATTCGAACCCCGATAGGCAGTCCAGTCTCTTGTGAGAGTGACGCCTTAGACTATTAGAACACAGAAGCTGGTTTGTCTATTAAACTAAGGGAGTTTACAGAAAATATTAGTAGAAAACGCTTTAAATATATTTTAAATAACCTGATACATCAAAGTTTTAGTAGTTCAGTCTATGATTACTTTTTATACTATTATTTTTTCCTTACTTACTTACTCTATGGCATTAGGAGCTAGAAAGTTCATACCTGCACTGACAAAAGTACAATACCTAGCCCTATCTTGAGCTAGTTTTATCCAGTCCACCTCATTACACCTTATCCATATCCGGAGATAATTCTATTCAGTCCCCCTCATTACATCCTATCCCTATCCTGAGATAGTTCTATTCAGTCTACCTAATTACATCCTATTCATACCTTGAGCTAGTAATATTCAGTCCACCTCATTACACTCTATCCTTATCTTGAGCTAGTTACATCCAGTCCACCTCATTACACCCTATCCCTATATTGAGATAGTTCTATTCAGTCCACCTCATTACACCATATCTCTATCTTGAGCTAGTTCTATTCAGTCCACCTTATTACATCCTATCCCTATCTTGAGCTAGTTATATCAAGTCCACCTCATTACACCTTATCCCTATCCTGAGATAGTTCTATTCAATACCCTGAGCGCGGTTCTAGATGCTACAATTCTTTTTCGTTATTTAAAAATAAATACATTTCCTTAATATAAATTAAAATTAAGTTACCTCAATCAAAGTACGTGTATGCAAGGTGAATTGAAGCCCAGTAGGGCCTAAATTTATAAAATATTGTCTCGATACGCAATGCTCCACCAAAAACAGCATCACTTAATTCACACCTATCACAAAAGATTTGTTTCATTTTCAAATATGTCTTTAGTACTATCCACTACCAACACTGGATATTGGTGGCTCAAATTATATAGTTAAGGGAAACAGGAATGAGGAATAACATTTTGTTGAAATACACCGTTAGCCGCCTAGACAGAGTCTTTGAAAACAAGCAAAAAATCCACTCTAATAAACTCGATAAGTGAAATAACATGTTACACCTAGCTTGACACATCATGTTACTTACCCTATTCATATATTTAAATTATCTTATTAGGTACTATTTAAATATAATTGTTATATATTTCACTGTCACAACAATAGTTGCTTATATGAAACCAATAAGGAGTCTGGCTCAATTAATATTATGTGTTTAATTTTTCGTGTAGAGAAATATGGTCATCATAAATATTTTCAACCTCGAAATTATGATGGATCTTGACGTTTTACTCGCGATGTGCCCCAAACACAAGAAAAGTGTGTCTTGCTATTATGTCTGTACCCATGCCTGACTCTACCCGTGTACAGTAAGTCTGTCTGTACCTGCGACTACAACCGAGATGGTTTGATAGACTTTGGTTCATACTTTATATTTATAAGTTATATGATCAGAGTTCAAGATGTATTTTAATTTTAATCCTAGCCCTCAAATCAAGACCAATTAATTGAAGACTGCTTTTTGAAAATTGGATAATATTCCAAAATAGCTCTTACTATTTTATTTTTAATAGTGTTGTAGGTATACTTATATTTTTTTATACAGTACATAGTTTTATTAGAAGTAGAAATTATAAACAGTCCAATTTTCAAAAGATGGGCCTTTTAGAAATATATAAACTTTTTGGCGATAATTATTGATTTTATTATTAATAAGTGCTTTTTATATACATTTATAATATCGATCAAAATCGACAGCTGCATGGCATGTCTTGACGTATGAATACTTGAAAATAGATCTAGTAACTTTTCTTATTGTTATATAAGGTTCGTTCTATGAAAATTGAACTGTAGTAATATTATATGAGTCAAAAAACCAAAATTAAAAAAAATAGTTTAAGCGATAGACAACACACAAAGCTAGTACGTATTTATTTAAAGTTTTTTGTTTTTTTCTAGCATCGCGTATTACTACCCGTTCGGATTGTACGCTAATGTATTTTAATTTTAATTACGATAGTAGTTTTATGTATGAGACAGGTTATATTTACAGGAAGTGTACCCACTTTTGTATTGAAAATCATTTTCGAAATACCAACCTCAGTACACCCGACCGAGATTCGAACCTTGATCTCCCCGTCATCGACATTCTAGCCTTCTGTGAGAGTAGCGCCTTAGACTATGTGGCCACCGAAGCAGGTATTTCAAGGTTAAATCATGGCAGTCAAAGAATAATAAGGAAAAAACTATATACATTGCCTATATTATACAACTATAAAGCCACCTGGCTGACTCACTCACTCACTGACATTAATGTTTACCCACTTACAGATGAGCTAAAAACTTGAAATTTGGCATACTTATAGATTATAGCCTGTAACCGACGGTAAAATTCCAAAAAGTTAAAATTTTAATTTTTAACCCCCCCAAAAAAAATTCAAAATAGCGAAGCAACTTTAAAGTTAAAAAAATACCGGTAACTTTAAGTTGTTACGTTCAAAACATTATATTAGTCTACATCCACTTGCAAAGAAAACTAACTGGGGGTTTGGGGGCGGAGCCCCCAACGAGCAAAGCGAGTGTATATATACGAGTTAAAATAACGATATTATCCAAGGTCAAGACGGGCGAACAGATGTGGTTGCAAACCTGCAGATCTGCGCAGATTTGAGGACATCCACAAACTACGGAAGATCGAGAAGGGGGAAGGGGGGGTATTCTAGCCCCTCCTCAAATCCTCCCCCCTCAACCCTTTTCACCATAGCTACGTTACTGATCTCCGTGACCAAAAATGGTTTCAATTTCCATTTTAGCCTCATCATTTGAGGCTAAGTGGCATGGATGAGTAATGGGGCGGTAAATTTCTGGCTCATTTTTTATATCTGAGCTTGGTCCAATTCGTCTGAACATACGAGTGGTAACATGTTGTAACGTTTGCATTTCTTAGATTTCAGAAACAACCTTAGTCTTAAAAATTCTTATTTAAAAAAATATATTTGTTTAATAGATCTCCTTTTTTCTTTCTCTCGACACCTCGAAGAGAAAATATTGTGATCCTCACAAAAAAAAAATTGAACTCAAGATTTTGATAAAATATGTCGACGTTTCATTAGCCCCTGAAACAGAAAAATGGGTTTTCACGATTCCGTCTGTCTGTCTGTACCTCGGGTTGGAACTGAAACTATTTTATCGATTGGGCTATAACTTGCTATTTGGGGTTTTCATAAAGTTCCCCCCGAGGGTTTTTCGGAATAGTTTTCTGTCTTTAAATTTAAGGGTAGTTTACTAAAGGGTAAAAAGAGAAAATATAAACTTTCTCAAAATTCGCTCTAATGATTTTGATTAAATTTTACATCTAGACATTATTTATCATTATAAACAAAATGGCAACTCTCATTTTCTCATGAAAATTTAATTTACACGAGGAAATTTTCCACTTTTCATCATTTCTCCGCAACTATTTGAGATACGAAATATCTTATCATTGTAAAGTTGTAGTAATATTCAAGATAAAAATCTTTTATCTGGAATATATTTTTATAAAACCAATTATTGATGAGCTACAAGCAAATATAATTATATACTTATTAATTCAGGTCTTTGAAAAAGAATTTGGTTCTTATACTCTTTGGTGGACAAAGATGTTTCTCTTTTCTCAATTTTTCTGTAACAGTGTTCCTGGTTCCTAATGACATAGAGTAACAGTGTATATTATTTCATTTATTATCTTTGGTGTATTGTTTCTACATCAATGTATAGACCTATTATTTCGTTTCACAAATATTACGAGTTTTTTTTAGTAAATATCTAATTTAAGATAAAAGGGGGAGAAAGTCTATGTGGTGCTCTGTACCATTTATTTTAAGAACCATGTCTTTCTATTTCTTTAGGTTGTATACATATGTACTAATTACCGTAATGCGTTAGAGACGAGGAAGCTTGAATTTAGAGGAAGTGTACACGCATTTGCTTGGAGGGGAAGTAGAAAACCATTTAAGGGAAACCACCCTCAGTACACCAGACCAAGATTCGAACCTCGATCTCCCCATCATCGATAGTCTAGTATATTGCTAGAGTGACGCAACTGAAGCAGCATGGAGTTACAGTTTTTTTCTACATTATTTGTTTGATCACCTCTAACTCTCTGTTTGGGTTAGAGAAATATATTTGAAGAGTACAGTGGAAAAATAGGGAAAGTCTAATTATTTTAGCTCAAACTTAGTTTGTGCTGCCCTCTGTCGGATAATGAGACCTTTATAATGCACTTTAGATTATGGGTAAAAGTGGTCTAAAACGATATGGGTAATTTTAATTAACTCATATGCTAACCTAAATAATTCTGAGCATTGCCCATGAGAAATATCAGTTCAATCGGTGTAGTGGTTTTCTAGTGGAAGAGTAAAGTATAATTGTAGCACGTAACACAGGGACAGAGTGATTACTTCATAGTGTAATTGTAGCACGTAGCACAGGGACAAAGTGATTACTCCATAGTATAATTGTAGCACGTAGCACAGGGACAGAGTGGTTACTCCATAGTATAATTGTAGCACGTAGCACAGGGACAAAGTGATTACTCCATAGTATAATTGTAGTACGTAGCACAGGGACAGAGTGGTTACTCCATAGTATAATTGTAGGACGTAGCACAGGGACAGAGTGAATAATTCATAGTATAATTGTAGTACGTAGCACAGGGACAGAGTGGTTACTCCATAGTATAATTGTAGCACGTAGCACAGGGACAGAGTGAATACTCCATAGTATAATTGTAGCACGTAGCACAGGGACAGAGTGAATACTCCATAGTATAATTGTAGTACATAGCACAGGGACAGAGTGGTTACTCCATAGTATAATTGTAGTACGTACCACAGGGACAGAGTGGTTACTCCATAGTATAATTGTAGCACGTAGCACAGGGACAGAGTGATTACTCCATAGTATAATTGTAGATGGATATAAAAAACTCCATGGTGTGAGTCCAGAAGTTATATCAACCGAGCTACCGCTGCCATTAGCGATAATAGTGCCAACATTTGCGAACAGAGGTTGTCATGTGGTCAGCACAACGTGACCTCCGACCGTTAATCTCAATTTTCTAGATCGGAGCTGCTACGTCTTGATTACATTATCTCCTCATTGGTCCTCATGAGACTGAGTTCGACCTAGTTCAATATCCAGAGCTTCACAGATAATTTCTGGAAGCGCTAGGAATCGAACCTGGGGCCTCTGGAACTTTATCCAGAAATTCTGACCTAAATCGATTGAAGGATTGTGGGCTAAAACATGATAGCAGGTGGCTTATAATGTTTTTGTTCACAGTCCTTTTTGTTATTTAATAATATACCACGGTTGGCAGTGCGTTGTGACGGTTGAATCTGAAGAAATGCACCTTTTGTTGTTGAGGGAAGAGGCAAGGAAGGCGTAATACTTCATCTTGACAACTAATCTTCAATGATGGGCATTTTTTTTTTACTTGGGACTGTTATTTCAAATCCCCCCAAAAACACCACGCTAGGTATACCCCAACTACACCGAAAGGTAGGACAGGTTCCACTATGGTGCAGCTTATAGGATAGAGCCAAACTGCAATCTCATCTAAACGCGTATGTTATATTTCTATACATCCATTTTGGACCGACCTATTATAGCAAAATTGGAAATAAACATATATATAGATATATATGAGATCTGACACCTTAGCTCAGTCGATAGCATGTCTGTTTACTGACCTACGGGTCCCAGGTTCGATTCCCAGCATGGCCGAAAATTTATCATTGGTGAAATGTAGGTTTATCTTTTCATAGTGATAAATTAACGGGCAGGAACTGGATGTTGTGCCTGTCCTAGTCTTAAGATAGATTATAAGGCATATTAAGCTACGAAAGGCCTAGTAAACCGGATAGTGGGAAATATATGGCTTGAATAAAAAACTGACCCAGGCAACAGGTTGGAAGCAGTAATATATATATATATATATATATATATACAGTAGAGGGTCAATATCCCGGATTAATTGGGGAACGACCCTTGAGGATATTATATCAAAAATAAAATATAAGCATAGAGGAGCTATTTAGGAAAACTCAGTGTTAAGGTGGGGTGCTAGTGAGCACCAGTTTAGTGCATTAATTTTGCAGTTTTTATAGCATAAACATTTTTTCGCAAAAATATATCAAATATTTCTTCTATAGAAACATAGAGTTTAGCTTTCCGCACATGCTAATCTCAAGAGTTCTTGAATATCTCTCATGAGCATAGCGGCATTTGGTGACAAACTTTTTAAATGCTGAGTAAAAGTTCTCACTAAATTCCAGGACACCCTTGACAGATATTAAAGAACTGTTGAGATTAGCATGTGCGGAAAACTAAACTCTATGTTTCTATAGAAGAAATATTTGATCTATTTTTGCCGAAAAATGTTTATGCTATAAAAACTTCGAAAATACTGCCCTAAACTCACGCTCACTAGCACCCCACCTTGAGGTAGAAACATTTTGACTCCATGCTAACAAATAACTTACACATTTTTTGCTGTTGCTAAATATCACAAATTCTGAAGGAATATATATAACAATGAAAAAAGTCTTCATTTTTCTTTTTGAACAAGGGTTGAGCTAAGTTTTTTTTTTTTTTGCGGCCATGTCTTTGATATTGATACCCCTTTGGGTATTTTTATAAATAATATATTTTTTTTGCGATCCAAATTATCGATGATCCTGATTTTTGACCTCCAAATTGTTGATGCTCTACTGTATCCATTTATCTATCCATCCATCCATCCATATATATATATATATAGCTTATACATATCTATAAGTGTATATATAAGTATATATATACATAATATACATTTATATATACACATATACATGTATCTATATGTAAGTATATATATAATGCACAAGTCTATTCAGATTTGCAGTTAAAAAACTATACGGGTTGTGGGGGGTGACACGGAAATTATTATTCCCACGTAATTGACTTAAGAGTCGGCGACGCCACGAGACGACAAAGTTAGCATTTTATGCACCTGTGAGGTAGACAACTCGCGCAGCACGCAACGCAAACTAAGAAAAACATCGCTAATAAAATTCATCAAGTCCTTATGGCTACTTTTTATCAGGCAATTAAAATCCTGTTACTTGTAATAATTTACACCACACTCAACTTGTTATGTGGTGAAGCTTGATGAGTTGCCTACCTTCCAGGGGCATTCAGCACCAAATTTGACGTCTCATAGCGCCACCATTTGGCGTCACAGACCATAAGTTCATTGAGTGTAAATAATTGTCTTGCCACCCCCTACAATCTAGAGATATAAATAGCCATGAATATAAGGAGAAACGGGTTCATACCAATATAATGTAACATCATTCCAAAGTGCTGATAAACAATAAACAAAAACCCATAATTATTAATAACAATTATTACACTTATCGAGTTTATAAATAATATGTAGAGATTTATGTAGTTCACTAAATTAATAAAGATATATAATTGTTATAAAACGAACAATTTATCTTGTGTTCGATACAAATGTACTTTACATCATCAAAGGTTTTATTGATCGTACAAAACTAATGGAAACAACAATATATGTTTATTAAGGTATATCGGATTTACTAGTAGCTAATGCTTTAACCTACAGGTTTATTTACATATTTAAAGATTGTTTATAAATAAAAACATTACTTCAATGTTGTGTCACAATATATATGTCGTTGTTTTAAAGGTAAAACTACATGGCGTTCAAAAGTACGATGCAATAATATTTAGAGTTGATATTACTCGTTTTGGCCATGTTGGTTTTATAAATTCAAAACTCTTAGGTATTTGTGGGGCTCAAACATTGTGTATTTGATTTTGAAGTTTGGTATAATATTACCCGCTTCAGTGGCTGAACATAATAGGATATTAGTGCAGTACTATTGGTATAAAGATTGTTTAAAAAAATATATTTATTGAAATTGACCAAATTTATTTTTAAAAATAAACATTTTAACTTACCTTAGATCTACAGAAACATTTAGATTATCCAGTACTAACGTACCGTTACCCAATGTACTAATCGTACATCCTTTCCGTGGAGGCTCTTTCCATGTCCCAATGTGATGAGGTTCGACTCCCGGCTTGTACCTAGGGTATTTTCCCCCGAAAGTGGAACTACCTCAACTATAATTAAGGTTTAGTTAATTAGGTTTAAGTTAGGTTTAAGTGTTCCACACCCTCATATTCACTATCACCATCACCTCATCGTATCTCAATTCAAAGTTCAAGGAATATCTTAAAAAAAATCAAAATATCGAAATATTAAATTAATCTTTTTTATGAGTATCTACATAGCTGGTATAAAATAAATCAATATATAGCCCACTTTGGTGGCCGTGTGGTGTGACGCGCTACTCTCGAGTTAGATTAGACTGTTGAAGATGGGGAGATCAGGTTTCGATCCCTGTCGAGTGCCCTAAGGATGGTTTTCCATTCTCCTTCCACGCAAATGTGGGTGAATTTCATCTCAATTAAACCTTCCTAATCCATAAACCATTAGTGTAAAAAAAGTGTAAGACTTCTATACTGGGGGTCCGGGGTTCAATCCTCGGTCATGGCACAGATTTATCTGATTGCCAAACCCTTCCTTCACCTCTGACAACACGTCTATTAATCACAACTTGTGAATGTGAGGAATGCCAGGCCTCCACCGTGGTTCGGATCCCACGTTAAACTGTAGGTCCTCCAATTTCGTCTCACAATCACCCTACCATTACACATTAGCGTAAGTATCTATAGCCCGAATGGGTAGTAAGACGCGATGATAATAATTTTTCTTCTTCTTCTACTACTACCACCACAAATTCTACTATTACTACTACTACTACTACTATTACTACTACTCTTACTACTACTACTACTACTACTATTACTACTACTACTACGACTACCTACTACTACTACTACTACTACTACTACTACTACTACTACTACTACTACTACCACTACTGCTACTACTACTGCTACTACTACACTACGACTACCTACTACTACTACTACTACTACTACTACTACTACTACTACTACTACTACTACTACTACCACTACTACTACTACTGCTACTACTACTACTACTACTACTACTGCTGCTACTACTACTACTACTACTACTACCACTACTACTAGTACTAGTACTACTACTACTACTACTACTACTACTGCTGCTACTACTGCTGCTACTACTAATAACAATAATAATATTATAGAAAATATCCCGCAAAAAATCAAGGGAAAATTTCCCGTCTCGCCTCTCTAATTGTCCTGTCAGGACACACAAACGCTCTCAACTATCATTTAAAAGGCCCTTTCTTATGAGAATTAGAGTGTAGGCCTACATAAGATTGGGCTACAGCTGTTGTTGGGCAACTCTTGCAACAATTCGATAGAAACGCTAAGATGTCTTGAGAGTATTCAGGCTGATTTTGTTGTGTGTAGTATGACAAGTTGCGTTGCATTCTCGTGATGTGAGATTGTTTACCTAGGAAATGAAACAGTTGGGTATAAGGCTGTAAAAAGATATATACATATACATATAAATATATTGATTACTAGCATTTGCCCGCGGCTTCACTCGTATTCAACGATACTTCAACATATTCGATAACTTCAAATGCTAGAAAATAATGAAACTTATTGGAAAGAAGTGTTTTATGTGCTTACAAAGATTCACAAATAGACACGGACTCACCCCCATCTTGTATTATTGGTATTTTTTGGATAAATTTAGTTTGAGTGTTAGTTTAATACGTTTTAACAACTTTGTAAGACTGATAAATTGAAAAAAACAAACACAAAAACCACAGATCTGTGAAACTGGGGGAGCTGGGGTGGGGCTTTAGACCACCGGTGTTTATTTTACGGGGGTTGAGACCATCTTAAGGCCCCACCACTACCACCACCACCCCTATATTTTCCATGTCTATTCAAAACATAACATACAATTTATATTGTAGATACTTTTTAATTTTTTAATAAAAGGGATTGCATTCATGTCTTTTTTTAAATGTATATTATAACGTGCCACTAATGTTAAAACACTAAACAAAAGAAAGTTGATTGAATTCAAGTGTATGTCTGTATTACAGTTCTGCCCTAAGTTTGTAATTTTCGAACAGTTCTTCTTACCACGTTCTTACAAAGTATTGTGGCGAAAAGAGGAATATTCAAGTACAATGTAGAGAAAAAAACTTTTCAAATGTCTTCTTATATCACCTAGAGTTTAAAATATTTCCCCAGGAAAGGCCCCCTCACCCATCTTTCAATTAAGATCTTACCCACTTCGGTGGCCGCATGGTCTAAGTCGTCACTCTCGCAATAGACTAGACTACTGATGACGGTAAGATCGGGGGCTCTAATCCCAGCTGGGTCTATAGTTTTTTTTTCCAAAATGGCTATCCACTCTTCCTCCACGCAATCGCTGGTGCACTTCCTATTAATTCAACCATCCTCATTACTATCTCATTAGTGTATAACCCGAACGGGTAGTAAGACGCGATACAAAAAAAAAATGTTCCTCCTGCTCCCATCACTTCTGAAGAGCCTCTGAAACCCTTGAATTATACAATTTTTATTTTATTTTCAAGTGTATTTTTTACTTTATAATTTTTTTAAGCTAAATAATAAGTTTATTTACATTATTTTTGTATTTTCTAATAATGTTGTGTTATTTTATTTTGTAGGTTTGCGACTGACTATGTCGCTAAAAGGTGTTAGTAATCGAGATGGGGTTTGTTTAGTAGCTCATCGACGCCAATCCATTAATCTGTTGGAGAGTGAACAATCCAATGGTTTCAACCATGATCGTACACCATCTTCACCCAGGTACTAAGAGTTTCACTTTTCATAGCAATAATATTAATAATGGCGCGTCTGGGTTACATCAATATGTATCATCAATATGGAAATATTATCCAGTACTAATGTATCGTTGTCCAGGGGACGCCCGAATGTACTAATAGTACATCCTTTCCGTGGAGGATCTTTACATGTCCTGATGAGATGAGGTGATGGTGATAGTGAGTATGAGAGTGATAGTATGAGAGTGTGGAACCAGTGGAAAAACTTAAACCTAACTTAAGCCTAACTAACCAAACCCTGGTATTCATGGGAATTATTCCCCTTTCGGTAAAAATCCCCCCGGTGCCAGATGGTAATTGAATCCGGACCTCTAGGTCAGCAATAAGGGGATTTGACCACATTATACCACGATGACAGCTTCATAGCAATAGGAATGGATGTCTGAAGGACACTTTTTAAATGCGAAACAAAGTCGAGGCTAAAGTCGAAGACTCATTCTTTTTTTGTCACATAGCACTATTTTTAATTTTTTAATTATTTACTAAGTGCATCTAGGTCAAGACAAAGGATTAAATAGATTAAATAAAGCCAACTATATTAAATAAAGCCAACTAGATCATTCTATGCTGATACGTTACTCTAAAAAATTAAATGTTGGGATATGTTATGTTTAGTGAGACTTAGTTCTAGATATCATCTAGTTTATAAGTCGTGTACTGATATAATCAGTCAGTTCAGAAACAATGCTTGTAAAACTAGATTAATGCATTTATTCTATTTAAATACTTTCATTTATTTATTATTTACCCATGCATTAAAAAAATATTTAACTGTATAATTACAAATGTTTCTTGTGTTTGTTTTATTTGGGTTTTAATGGAGATAATAAACATTTTTAATGAATTGATCTCATGTAAATATTGTTTTCCCAGGTCTTGTCGCATCGGTGGCCCGGCTCCTGCTGACTCCAATGAAAATACCCGTCTGGAATTTATTGGCAAAGAAAACATGCATCACCCAATGAACATGACAACTCGCCTTTTGCCGACCAATCAGATACCAAGACGTCATTCGACACATTCCTACCCATCTGAACATTTGGTACAAATGGTGAGGTTTCACACTCTAAGTATTTTAGGAAAATAAAACAAATGTGAGAGAATAATTAATAATCTCATTACATATTTTTTTAATTTATGGCAAATTTTAGTTTAGTTAAAGTAATCAGTTTATTATTTTAAAGTGTTCGGGAATATAACCTTGCCGAGAATTAAACAAAGTAACTTGCATTCCATTGTCAGATGAGTTACTGAAACACGTCGAGCTTTAAGTTGGTCACAAATGCCTTTTTTTAAAAAAAATAATAAAATTAAAACATAATATTATTAATTTAAACTTAACATTAGTAACTACTGTTAACTGTCATGTTTTTCAACCATCGATATTTTTTAGGTATGAATACATTATAATTCTGGGATTTTAGCAGTCGTTGAGTATACAGGTTAGCCATAAAGTTCATACACATAGGCAAAAGCAAAAAAGCACACCAAACAAAGCTGGACAACACATTGAACATGTAATGCAATTTCATTTAATGTCCTAGCATTATTTTTATGTATATAAACACGTATAAGTTCGTATATTTGTCTCTATTTATGTGTCTGTGCATTTTCATGTGTGTCCAGACATTTTGGTCACCTTGTATATGTACCTTTAGACAATGCACCATCTTCAGCTCCATTTATGTATCCATCCATTCACCCACCCACCAACCCATCCACTCATCCATCCACTATTCATATAGGCACGTGTCTATTCTTCTAATCACCTATCCATTCATGCTTCATGATTACCTTTTAAAATAATGTAACCATGTTGATTGTTTTAGGTACCCTTACAAGCTCCTCCACTACCGCTTCGACCTCCTGCAGTTCCAGAGAGAAGCAGAATCGGTCCTCCGCCGCCACCACCACCACCACCACCAACCAATATCAAACACACAATACAATTCTTCTAATCTATACAAGAACCTAGCACAACCAATACATCAACAGCAATTGCCACATATACCTCCACATCCAAAGAACAATTATGTTAGTTTCCCATCAAAGGCAAAGAAAACGAAGATACCTTCACCCCCATTAACGCAACCAACTTATCTGCAGCTACAGAAAACTACTCAGCACATCCTCAATAACTACGCACCACAACAACATCCTCAACAACAAGAACAGTTGCCAAAACAGAAACAAAATTACCAGACAGGAACACAGCATGTTGTAGACCACCAGCAACAGCAACAAATAAAACATCTCAATCATCACCAGCAAAAACAGTTCATTAGCTCACATGATACAAACAAGTATGGGCCAGAGCAAATAACTCAATATGTTAGACATTCAACATTCAGTCATCAACATCAAAATCATCAACAACAACAAAGCTCAGTTTTAAGACATACATCGCCATTACATGTACAACAATCACAACCCATACAACAGATTCCAATGCCACAATCACACCAAAAACAGCAATCTTATAATTTAACTAGAGTTCAACAGTGCTTTGAACAACAATTACAACAAAAACTTCAACAAAGTAGTCAAAAATTAAGAACTCAACATAGTTTTAATCAACAGGATATGATACATAATCAATCATTAAGGTATCAACCCAATTTTGACAACAGTAACTATTCAAGAATTGAAAATATAGGTGATCATTCATCGTCATATGACGATACTAGGACACAGGGCTCGCTAGAACAAATATCACAGTATGTGGTGTCAAGATTTCAACAACCTCAACGTAAAATAGCCGATGATGTTCCAGAAAGAACTCAGAATAGTTTAGAATCATCACCAAAACAGTCTAATCGGGTTCATAAGACACTAGAACAACTAGCAGCGGAGATTCACCCATCTCGACTGACAAATACCCAAGAAATGTCTTCAACAAGTCAACCAGTCCGATTACGTAGGCAATCCTTAGATCAAGTCTCAAGTCTACAATCTTTAGCGATACAAAAATCAAACCGTGAATCAACTTTAAAAACAGACCTTTCTAAATTTCCGAAACAATATCCCATTTCAAGAAGCCAACATTTTACAAATCAAGAACCATCACATTCAAGAATTCAGAGCTCTCATGATCAAGAAATATCTGCGTCGCAAAATCAATTAAATCTCTATGAACAAGCATTTCAAGCACAGCTTGACCAAATTAAGCATAATCGAGAAATAATTTCTCAAACAGAGCCTTTGATATTTCAACAGCCCAGAACTCAACAATCTTGTGATAAGGCACTGAACTCACTGGTGCAGTCAAATATAGACCATGAATCCATACAGAACTATACACCTAAGGTTGAACAATCAATATCTCGTCCACAAAACCACGTAGAACAGTCAAATTCTGCAGGAAATATGTCTCAACAAAATAGTAATGGAAATAATATAATTTCAGTTCGCCAAGATTCTAACGTTTCAAGTGATAGCTTCAGCCAGAATTCCTCACCTAGCTACACAACAAAAACAATGGAAACTCCTTTACTTCCCCAATCTAGTTTGGGATCCAAAAATTCAAGTGGTCAGCACCACAAAAGTTCAACTAAGCCAGTTTCTAGTTTGCATACGGATAGTCAGAAGACATTGGGGAATACAGAAAAAGGAGATGGCTGTGTAAATAATGCATTGACAAAAAGTATTTCAACTCCTGCCTCCCTCCAAACAATAGTTCGTTTCCATCATGGCTCAAATATGTCTCTGCATCACAGGGTGAGTTTATATTCAACCATTGCATGATTATGTAGAGTTACAGTTTGCTTAGAATAGTACGTGGTGAAGAAAACACATTTTTACTGTTCAAAAGTAAGAAAATTAATTAAAGCCAACTTAGCCTTTACACTAAATATAACAAGATTTGTATGTATATCTAAAGTAACACTAATGCAAATTTCAAACTTACATTTTTGTATTGATTCATGCTTGGTAGATTTGGTTTAAATTAAGACTTTAATACTTAGATGTATATCAATATCGTTTACTTAGAGAGTATGTAATTAATTTGATTGTTTATTGATACATAAACAAACATTAAGTTTTATACAGTTTAATAAAAAATAGTATTGTTTTACACCAAAGTAAGTATTAACAATGACTTGCTTGCCTCTAAGAGTGATGTTTGATGCAAACACATATAACTTGGCGAAGATTGAAACGATTTATAGTAGCTATAACATATTAAATAAAATTTACACTCACATAAACAATACATGTTGACTAAGATATTTATTTAATTTATCCAGTAAATAGGACAAGAAATAATATCACAAAATTACATTCTAAAGCACGGATGACATAAATATCATTGCATATTAGGAGGCTATTTAACTAAATTTGCTGTAGAACATTTTGACATTAACAAAGCAACTAAGCAAACAGATTCACACACATTCCTACTCTTTAGCAACAAATGCAATATAGTTCAACAAGGTCATTTCCTCTTCGAGAATTCACAAGTCTTGCCTTCAAAATTAAAAAAAGAGGTAAGCTATTAAGTAATAGGAATCCTTAGACATCAATATTTCTGTTAGGTTGAGTTTATATCCATGCATAATGCATAACCTATATTTAATAATGCATAGTTATTAATAAAAAATACAATCGCTTATAATGAAATAATGGTGATTTTTTTTAGAAGTTGGCCCTACCTCTTTTTTATAGTAAATAAGGTCTCTAAAAATACTTATTTAAAGAGTTTACTCGGAAAACTAAGTTCATTAAACTCTATATTTTAAACATAAAATTAACCTAATTTAAGTGCTATCTGTAATTTTGAATCAAATTCAATTTTTATTTGCTGTTCATTATATAACTTCTCAATAACTTAGTCAAAAATGTAAAATTTTCCCTTTATTTTCAATGATATTTACAATCATATGATTACACTAAAATAAAGACAATACGTTATTAATAAATACACACAGAATATATTTTTCGTCTGCTGTGTATACTGGCGTTTAATTGGACAGAAAGTCTCCTCGAATTCTCATTGGCTGATACGTCTCAAATCTAAGGGTTGTCTATGTTCAAGTCCACTCATGAGGCACACAAAGTTATAGTTAGCTCAACTTTATTCTATGTTTCATCTCTTTGTTTACTACGTGCTATGCACTATTCGTTATTAGTTGTGCACTATGTATGAATAGACACCCAGCCTTAATGGAGAGTACACAGGGTGTTTCAGGAGGAGGAGTAGGAGGAGGAGGTAAATTTATACTGGGAAGTCATAGTATCAACCATTATAAGAAAATAAAGTTTGTAATAGCATGTGTCCTATTCCAAACGGTTTCCGAGATATAACTATCTGAATGTACAGCATGTAGAATTAGGTGCACAATATTTTCCTTCTCTCCAACCATGATCTTCCACTCTACGAAGCATATGCAATTGTGTATCGGTGTGAAGCGTCACTTGATGACTGGGTAGTGACACTGCTGTTGTTGAAGAATACCGTAGACGTTTTCTTATGCGTAGAAGTTCTGATTTTAGAGAATTTTTCAAGGTTTTCAATAAATTGCGTTAATGTTATACACTTCTCTATGAACGAGCACGCTAACAAAATATGGAATAACTGGGGGAAAAAAAAAATCTTGAAATGGTACAGCGTAACACTAATACTAACATGCTAAGACTTTATACACGTATCGGTGTTTCACTAACACATGTGTGGTGAGCCTTATATGAATACGGCTTGTATCCATTTCACCCACAGTGTATGCAAAATCTTCACCCAGGGAACAGTGGCATACGTTTAGAATTTTGCCGATGTTAACATACTAATCTAATAATTTAATCCGCTGTGAAATCAACAACACATGTAATTCTCATCGATAGTCACACAAAAATCCACTTACCATTGTGGAAACAAATTTTCAACGTCGTTGTGTGATGCGGTATGATCTATGACATGCTGGCTAATTCTGTTATTTGAATTATAGTATGACAGAACAAAACTACCTAGAATTTCTGCAAAATGAATTACCACAACAGCTAGAGAATGCTTCTTTGGCTACACGGATTACTACGTACTTTCAGAATGATGGATCCCCTCCTAATTATACCAATTTGCAATGCAACATCTCAATGACAGGTTCCCTAAATGATCGGTCGTGGCAGTACCAATAAGTGGCCTCCAAGATCTCCAGACCAAGCCCCGTTAGATTTTTCTTCATGGGGTAGAATGAATAGTGAAGTGCACAGAAGAAAAGTAGATACATGAAACGAACTGCCCGATCACATATTGGATGATATTGCCCGTATAAAGGAACATCAAGATGCAATCAGACGAGCAACACGCCATGCTCTAATACGAATTGCAAGGTGATTTGTTGTTAACAATGGAACTTTCAAAAATGTATCATAAAATAAAGATTTCAATAGAAATATCTCGGAAAACATTCGTAGTAGAACACAATCATGTTCATATAAAAAAAATGTCTTAGACCTACCATTACTATGACCTTCCAGAATATACCTTACCTCTTGAAACACCCTCTATAATGTGCAAAAACTCATAAATTGTTTTGCATGCCACTCTATTATTATTATATTTTTAATATACAGTATTGTAGATTATACCTGTCACATTTAGTGAGTAAGGAAGAAAGTTTATTTTGTATTCGCTGATCTTGAGAAAGCATACGATCGGGTGAATAGGAGTGTATTATGGAATGTTCTCAGAGAGTATGGTATGGATGCATGGTTAGTAAATGCTATTATGGTGGTGTCTGATGTAAGTAAAGCGTGCGTTAGGGTGAATTGAGTTTTGGGCAAATGGTTTGCCATTGAACCGTGTGCTATGTCGCCATGGTTGTTTAATGTATTCTTGGATAATTCAATGATGGATGCTTGTGAGAATAGGGTTGGTGTACAAATGGACAATGTGAATGAGAGATTGCTGATACATGAAGATGATGCCGTATTTATGGCTGAGAACACTGTACAAGTGTCCTGCAGAATGCATTAAATCGTTTGAGTGTGATGACAGGCAGAATGGATCTTCGTATAAATGTCTTCAAAACTGATTATGGTTTTTGATAAGGACAGATTAGGAAATGATTGTCAGCTTAGTATTAATGGAAAACTATTATAACAATTAAATGATTTTGTATATCTGGGCAGAATGTTCTGTAAAACTGGTAGGATGGATGGTCAAATCAACAGACTGCTGAATGAATCTTGGAGAGTAGTTGGATGTATGTGGATTATTGCGAAGAATTAAGTACTATCAAAAGAAGCAAATATTGCAGTACATAAAAGTGTGTTGACGACAACATTTTTTATGGATGTGAAGTGTGGGTTTGTCAGGAGGAACAAAAGAGCAAGGTGAATGCGGTTGCAATGAAATATTTAACGAATGTATGTGAAAAAACTCGTATGGACAGAGTCAGTAATGAATGGGTGCTGAAGGAATGTGGTTTGAAAGGGAATCCAATAGGTCAACATGAAAGAAGCGTATTACGTTGGTTTGGGTATATGTATTGAACACTTAGTTAAAAATATGTTAAATTTCTGGGACTTAAATCACTAAAATATATGGGGCACGTACCACCCTTATGGGACCTCTGAGGTTAGCATTAACGCACATCCAAGCCATTAGTTTTGAATCGATACATTATGTCTTATTTCTCTGTTTTGAATGATTGGGCATTTTGTTTGTTGGTTTATGAAGTTCTTTCTTTGAACTGATTAAATTGTGTGAATTTCTCTTTTTCTGTTTATTAACCTTTGAAATAATGTAAAGTTACAGACCAAACTTGTTTCCCATATACTTACCAAAAAAGGACACTTAAAGATACTCAATTTCAAATCAAGTGTGTCCAAATACATATTTTTGTTTTGCCCCAAAAGTGTTTGTTTGGTGTTCAAAGGTCGAACTTCCAATTCTATCGCGAATACCAGTTGGATTGATTTTAATAGGCTCAGATTACGATTAACAGGAAATGTACTAGTGGTTTTACTATCAATACGATCCCAGATGTAAATACCTTGCTTGCGTTGAAATGCCCATGAATAATCAACTTCTTCACTTTCTCTCACTTTCATAGCCTAACGTGTCAGCTGCCTTCATTTCTGTCTGTTCTCCAACGTTTTTACTTTCTCTCTATCTTACAGGTAGAGAAAGTATGGTGATCGTCAAAAAAATCGAACTCGAGATTTTGATGAATCTTGACGTTTCATGACTCCCTGAATCCGAAAAAGTGGTTTTTGAATTTCCGTCCATCTGTCTATCTGTCTGTCTGTACCTCCAACTAGAGCCTAAACTATTTTAACGATTGAGCTAAAACTTGCACAGCAATGATCTATCTCCATTTTAGACTCAATAGTCAATATTTACATTTTTTATTGGTCAAAATGTATAAATGAATAATTAAATATCAATGCGATGACTTGAAGATGTGCAATACCTTATAACATGTTAAAATTTTAACCAGAAATTGAAATTTTAATACGAAGTGTTGACCCTTGTGGACCCAATATTAATCTTTTTTATAACTTTTAGAATTCCTTAGATTTCTTTCTACTTCCCTCCATTCATCTCTAGTAATATAATTTTCATAAATCGGAACATGTAAAGCATATCCGAGTTTCCAAGCTGTCAGGAAATGGTTCAAATACCATTTTATTAAGGTCTTTAAAACAATAAACTGTTTGAAATGCTCTTAGGTGGACAAAGATGCGCCTCTTTTCTCATTGATTATATATCATTGTATATTATTTTATGCGTGTTCTTATGTGGAGTGGTGATGATACAATGTACATTATTCCGTTCAGAAATCTTACGAGTTTATAGAAAGAGAGAGAAAGTCTGTGCGGTGCGCCGTACCATTTATTATTGGTTCCTTATCTGGCCTAGTTAGTAAGTGACCTATCAACCATATTTATGTTTCCCTTGGTTGTTGTTTTAACTCCATGTTTTTACTACTTCATCATCTTGCATTTTCTAAGACAGGGCCTTGAACCTCAAAGTTTATTTAGTCTCATTGTGCACCCATTCTTTTAGTTAATGCCCACGGCTTTGCTTAATTCGTTATGATGGGCATGATGATTTTATTTTATAGTTTAATTTTGGGTGTTCTTTGACAGTAATTTAACAAATCTAATTCTCAAACCGATAGCGTTAGCAACCAACGTACTCAACCTATACGATCATCTTTGATTTTGGAGTTTAAGATCGGGTTCGAATCCTGGTAGAATGGACTGAGGATGGTTTTCTTGGATTATACACCGTACAGCAACTTCAATTATCAATGATATATTACTTAAACTACCTATTATTATTTGGATTTGAGGTATCTCACATATGCAAAATATCGAGCAAATCTTGTGTTAATGTTAGAATATGTTATCATTTTAAAAACAATTTCTTTTTGTTATTTCTGTATCTACAAATAACTCTCAATTAGTATGTAATGTAATAGCTGCCTAATTACACCCTCCTTTGTTTTCTGTCTCACACATGAGTAAGGCTGTTTGAAAAATAGTATTTTCAATGTGAATATACCATTAATTTGACTTAATATAATAAGCGCTATATTTAATTTGAACACTATTAGATATTAACCTTGTGGTAAATGTTTTTAATCTCATTCTAGATCATACGTGACATGAGAAGACCTTCTGCCCATTATGTGACCCGTGGAAGATTGCGGTTCCGTTTTGCCCAAGTTCTTCTTAATGCCATTGCTCTTCTCGCCATTGCTGGAGGATTGGCTGCTTATTTCAGAGGTAAACATTGTTTTGAGTACTGTTTATTTTGACTTGATTGTATAGACCTGTATACTATTGTTCGCTATGTTATGTGACCCAGGTATTTTTAAACGTATAGTATGACTCTAATACTATAATTAATTGTTGATGTGAAATTTCTCCAGTTACAATATAAATCCGCATACTCAGGCTGTAGTAATGATGAATAAATGATTTAAAATTATAATAGTTGTGGTTTTCATTCTTAACATATCTGAATACTCAGACATATTGTGTACAATGTGAGGGCACAGTTTTATTTGATCTAACTATACTTTCAAGTTCTGGATATGATCTTATTTATTGATGTATACAGTTAATTCATAGATAGAAAGAGACCTAATAATATTCTCTCCTCTCCCCCTTAAAATTATTCATTCAAGGATTAATATACCCAATATTATGTCTGTAACGCCCTAGAAATGCCCAACCATGGGTACAAGAATCCTAATATTTTGTCTGGTACTCACCAAAACACGTAACAAGGAGCGTATATATTACTAATAAATCAAGTTATTTCAAGTAGTTTGCTACACACTGAGGAATAACAAATATTCAGTGAAAACTTTAAATTATCATATTCTGAAAATTTAAACATGAAACCTGGACACGGGAATTGAACCCGGAACCTTTGGCTTAATACGTCAATGTTCTAGCCACTGAGCTATCCAGGAATCGTCCCGTGCCCAAGGTCATTCTTCACTCATATTTTAAGGCAGAGTCCATGATGGACGTGCGGAAATCGTCGGCTACAAATGTGTGATTTTATTAAGATCACGAGCTATCAGATAACGCAGCCATCTTCGACTCTGTATTTGGCTTAGTGCTGCCACTTGTACAATTATTATAATTGTAAGGGATTGCATATTTAAGCCAAGGCCATTATTTATGCTTTTAATTAGGATTACTCAAAGTCAAAGGTGGCTGCGTTATCTGATAGCTCGTGATCTTAATAAAATCACACATTTGTAGCCGACGATTTTCGCACGTCTATCATGGACTCTGCCTTAAAATATGAGTGAAGAATGACCCTGGTCATGGGTCAATTCCTGGATAGCTCAGTGGTCAGATCATTGGCGAACTAAGTTAAAGTTCCCGGGATCGATTCCCGTGTCCAGGTGTCGTTTTTAAATCTTCAAAATATGATATATAGATAGAGTAAATCCTCATTAAAAGCGTAAATAATAGCTTTGGCTATTTGATTCTTAAATTATTATGTTTAATACAAAGAAATGTTATACAACTTAATTATATACTTTTAGATTGGTTTTACAAAATTAAGTCTTAATCTAATCACTGGTGTAATGTGTGAAGTTATAATATTATAATTGAAACAATGTTATATTGTAACAGACAAATTAAAAAATTATTAAATTAATATGGTTTCAATTAAAATACTATAACTATAGGCCTATATATCTATATTTAAAGGTTTCGATAAGCTTTTTTTTACTAGGATATATATATTTTTAGCACCGCTTCTAACTACCTATTTAGGTTATTTGAATAGGTACTAATTACGCTAATGAGCTAGGGATGAGAAAGGGGTTGGATTAAGAGGAATTGTATCCGTATTTGCATAGAGGGAGAGTATCAAATAAATTTAGGAATATACACCTTCAGTACACCCCACCGGGATTCAAACCTCGATATCCATGTCATCAACAGTCCAGTCGATTTTGAAAATGATGCCTTAGACCATGCGGCCATCGAAGCAGGTAGGATGTTGTTAATTAATAAGTTTAAGAAAAATCAATTTACCGTTTGAATATGTATATTCTTGCAACATTGATTAATTTAATTTTGAAAAACCGAATCCGTGGCGTGGTGGTCAGTGCACCTTGATATGACTCTAGGGTTCCCGGGCTCGATTCCCGGCCGGTACCTTTGGTCTTTAGGGATATAATCCCAATGGTCACCAGTGTTTGGTCGGTTAGTCCCGGCTCCACAATATCATGATAACTATCATCACATCATCTTATTGCGGATATAACGTGTTTAAACAACCTCCTATGTTGTCCCTGGGCAACTTTCTGTGCCAACAGAGGGGCTAATAGTATACATATAAGCCGATTGAACTTGGACGACAAAGTATCTCCCAGTCAAATGTGCCATACGTTAAAAAAAATTCGAAGAATTTAATTTGAAAGATATGTATCATCAGTTCAAGAAAAGATCAAACAGCTGGCCGGTGACAAGAGAGTTTAATATATTTATTGATTTAATTAATAGAGTTAAGTGTTTTTCTTAAATGTGTTTTTTAAAAGTTTTTAAATGGTTACGGAAGATGGTTATACATTTGATAGCCATTAAATGAGAGCACAATTTTTTCCATAGTGAGTTCTAATAACAATATTATAAATAATAATTGCTATCAAATGCTGTAAAAGCATTAACATGTATTGCTATTGTAAAAGTAACAAACAATTCTTAAATTGGTGAGTTATTAAAACTATTTTGTACTATTCCATTGTAATAAACTTAGAAAAAATACATTAAAGCCAGATTAACACGTTCTCCGAAAATTAGGAACAGAATTTGCTTGAGTGGATCAGCAAATCACAGGCTAGTGGAAAAGTATGTTGACCCATAATGCTTTACAAAACAAGATAGAAACAGTTGATTACCGACATTATTTATGCAAGTGTTGTCACACAGTAAAAGGAAAAGTCAAGTTATTTCTAGTTATGCTGATAACGTTGACTACTCTGAAATATTGTGATTGGTTCAGAGCTTGTCACGTGATTACGTTTCTGCCCTTGGTTTTCGGTGAACGTGTCAATCTACAGTTACAGATTAAATTAATAAATGTAAACTAATTTAAAAGGACATTTGTTTAAGCATATCCTTCCACTGTTCGATATATAAACAAGACATTGACTTCAACAAATGTGGCTGTGGCTTCAAATGAAGACACGAACCCGGCACCAGGTAAGAGTTTTAGCAGCAAAAAAAAATTTTTAGCATATCGCTAGTTTATAAAGCAAGCGTTTCATGTCAATTTCAGTTAATTTTGAAGTAAAACCATCACATAAGGAACTGTTTCCAGCCTATGGCTGGACCCGTTTAGTAAAATGCCTTCATCTCCCTCTGTCCTTCCACCATTCTTCCTCCTGCACCCTCTTCCACTCTGCTTCTTTCACTTGCACACTTGCTGCTATCTGTTCCTCCCATCTCTCCCTTGGTCTCCCTTGTGGTATCTTCCCTACACACTTCATATCCATTAATCTTCTTGGAATCCTCTCTCCTTCCATCCTCATTACGTGTCCATACCATCTCATCCTAGCTTCCCCTAACATCTCATATACCTCAACTCTAGACCTTATATCTTCATTCCTAAAACCATCTATAAACTTCAATGTGTTCCGCAATAAAGGTTAAATCTCCTCTATATGTAGGTGCACACATCTTGGGAGTGCATCTGTTCTTGAAATATAGTTTTGAATTAATATCAGAATTACACTTAATCTAGTTTCTTGTTGCGGTAGGCCTACATATACATACAGTATATACAGCAATGATACTAAATATACATATGCATTCGTAAGTATTTAAAAACATGGTTAATCTAAAATTGGTGTGTTTTTACTTTCTCTCGACCTCTTGGAGAGAGTATTGTGATTATTATATATATATATATATATATATATATTGAACTCAAGATTTGGTAATTGTAGAAGTCTCAAGACCTCCTGAAACTGATTTTTTGTTGTTGTGGTGCTGTCTTTCTGTGTGTCTGTACCTTGGCCTAGAGCCGACAGTATTTTACCTATCGGGCTAGAATTTGTTATCTAGGGTTTTAATAAGTTTCCCCAGAGGTTATGTTTTGTAATTAGACATCCAACCTTAAAATTGTTGGTGGTAGTGTATTTAAATGCAAAACGAGATAAAATCGATTTTCTCAAAATTATTTCTAGCAATTTTGATTAGATTTTGTATCCAAACACTTTTTAATATTAGAAACAAAATGAAAATTCCTATTTTCCCATCAAAATTACTTGGGGGGTATTTTACATCTGCAGAAATTTTCAATGTTGATTATCTCTCCGCAATTATTTGAGATAAGAAATAAATTATCATTGTGAAGTTGTAGTAATTTTAGAATTAAATCTTTTTAACTTGAAATTTATTTTTATAAAACCAATAGTGTCTGAGCTATATGCAAATATATATATTTTTATGGAGGTCTGGGATTTATTGAAGTTGATTTTTTGTTGGATTTTTATTTTCATTTATTAAACCAACTTAAAACTAGGACAAACACAAAATTTAGCCCCCGGCCGTTAATTTGTTACTGTGAAAGGGGAAACTCACATTTTAACAATGATACATTTTTCTGTCATGCTAGGCATCGAACCCGGGACTTTTTGGACAGTAGAGAGACACGCTACCAACTAAGCTAATGACGTGATCACGATCAACTTAATTTTAACTTAACTTAACTTAAGGTTCACTTAACTTAAGAAAACAGATGTGTGATCACGATTCACGTAACTTAACGTAACAACTCGAACCAAACATCTGTATTCTAAAATATGAATTTTTATCTTGTGATTTCAATATTAATATTGGTGCTACCTTCTATTATCTTGTGATTTCAATATTAATATTGGTGCTACCTTCTATTATCTTGTGATTTCAACATTAATATTGGTGCAACCTTCTATTATCTTGACAATTTCAATATTAATATTGGTGCTACCTTCTATTATCTTGTGGTTTCAATATTAATATTGGTGCTACCTTCTATTATCTTGTGATTTCAACATTAATGTTGGTGACTCCGATTCCAGGCATTTGCCTCCCTGTGATCGTGAGCTTCTGTCATTACCACAAGGTGCCGTACAACTACACCATGTTCCCCAACTACATCGGCCATTTCACTCAGATAGATGCTCAACAGGTGAGCATTCTTCATTTGATTGAATTGCGCACATATGCCAATAAACAAGGATTTTATTGTCATCTGGTTCTCACCTAAGAATAGATTAGCAAAGAAACTAAATACATAACACGTTCAAACCAAAAAAACGTATTGAAGTGCAATTTTATATATTCTTCATTCGACAACAAAGAATTATGAACAGTTTCATAGGCTTTTTTTCATTTTAAAATAAAATAATTTAAAAATTTTGTTGTATTTTTAAAACTATGGTTTTATTGTTTCTTAAGCATACCACAGAAAACAATACAAATATGCGACGAATGTTTGGACCCAGTGATGGTGAAACTTTATTTGAGGTTATTAGCAAAGATATAGGAACAGGCCAAATGGGGGGGGGGGGAGGGGGGCGGGTTACCCCTACCAGAAAATTTTTTGGGAGTGGTAGTCATCATAATTCTTTTGGGGATTAAACTCTTTTGGAAATTATTTGGAGTGATTTTTCTTTAAAAAAAATTCTTGATATTTGGAAGATCCTAGAAATTATTTGGAGTTTTACCCCCTCGTTAAGTTTTTGACTGTTGAATACCTCTAGAAGTTATGTTGAAAGGTCCTTATCCATAAGAAATATGAAATTAGGATGCACCCAGAGGCTATTCAGAGGAGTGAAAGTTAAATACCTGTGGAAATAATCTGGAGTAATTCTTCCATAGCAAATTATTGAAAATTGTAAACCTATATAAGCTATTTGGCATTTGATACAAAGTCATCTTTCAAATTCATTTGAGTGAATATCAAAGGAGAGGGAAATAAATCATGAAAAGAGAAAATGTATTCTTTTGAGCTGTATTATCTATCTAAATTAGGTGTTGTCCATGTTCTGAGACGGGTTCTTCATCTTGTTTCCAAATTACACTCAGGGCTATTCTAAGGTTGGAAATAGATGGTGTCCAATTATTATTTGTTTCTTTAAGGAGTTGGAGATGTATGACGCGGTAGTGGACGTGAGGTGCTATGAGTTGGCAGCCTTGTTCCTGTGTTCAGTTTTCGTTCCAAAATGTGGTCCCACTGGTCAGCTTGTGAGGCCATGCAGGAATCTTTGTTTCGGTAAGATTAAAGTGTCCATCTTTCTCTAATCATCTTCGGGGGCAGGGTTTCTAAAATCACTGATGGGAGTCAAAGAAAGTAGTTTCCCTAAAGTACATAATATATCTTATGGTAATGTTTTTATATTCGTATTATTGGACAATGTAATTTTTTTTAGCACCACGTCTTACTACCCGTTCGGGTTATATGTTATCAATAAATTTTAACCATAAATGTAGAAAAGGATATAAGAAAAAAGGGGTATGAAATAGTACTACATGAAAGTAGTAAACCAGCATATTCAAAATTAAAAAATAATCGTTAAAGTGAGAGAGGAATACCCGTAGCTGGCTATGATGATATGTATGCATTTCAGATTTTACGTAAAACTTTTTTTACTAACTGAATTGATTAAAACAATTTTATTTATCCAAAGTAAATGTCAAACTGTCAACAGAAACCAAGAGACGCTGTGGGTTTTTCTTGGAGGTTTTTGGTCTAACACTGCCTGAATATTTGGATTGTGGACTCTTTCCTGAATCCCCAGAACCTGATGTTTGTGTCGGCCACCAAGAAGTCATAGAGGCTGAAGTAAGAGCGCAACAACCTGGTAAGTTATTATCATAGACTATAATGGTGTCTTGTAGACTTTCTTTTAGGCTTGCAATCCCTCAAATATACAAATACAATTTTACAATATAATATATGATATATGATATAGGATTAAGTTTTATCGAAAGAGGTAAATATGGCACCATATTGACGCCAACCATGCTGTATGGATGTGAAGCTTGGGTTTGTCAGAAGAATCAGAATAGCAAGCTGAACGCTGGTGAAATGAGATATCTAAGAAATGTATGTGGGAAAAATCGTATGGACAGAGTCAGTAATGAATGGGTGCTGAAGGAATGCAGTCTCAAAGGGAATCCAATAGTTCAATGTGTAAGAGGCATATTACATTAGTTTGGGCATGTTGAGAGGATGAATGTGGGTGGATCCAGTGACAAAGCAAATATATGAAGGTAGAGTGTGTGGATTAAAAGGAAGGAGTATGCCCTGTAAGACGTGGCTAAATTTTGTAGACGAATCTGGGAAAAAGAGAAACATTAAGAGTCTTAAGAATAAAAGAGCATGTATGACTCGGTGTATGGATGTTGTTGAATCGAAGGGAGTATGCAAGGATAGGGAAGTGTGGAGAAAGTTAGTGATAATGGATTAAGTACAAAGTTGTTTATTGAGCTATATGCACAGTTTCTTGCCTACCTCGTAAAGGAACGTCGTGATTAGGTGTGTTTATATGAATTTAACTTTCAAACTAAGAAATTAAACAGATGTAGATCCAAGTGCATTATGTTCTATTTTAATTAGGCACAATTTACGCCCACATTTAGGTAGGTAACTTTTTTAAACACATCTTTTATTTTTGATTAACGATAGGTCATCATTCTCTCAGGCTAACGTGACTATATATCGTAAGTAATTTATACTGAGTTGTTAGATTACAAGCAATATATTCAATATTCTTATTTAAAAGTGAAGATGTTAAATTTCAATGATCAGTAATTGTTTGGTTTTTTGGTTTCAGTGTGCACGAAGGGTTTTCCATGTGACATTCGACGCTGCATTCCATCGGATTGGCGTTGTGATGGTCACGTGGATTGTGAGGATCAATCGGATGAACTTAACTGTGAACACTGTGATGAAGGTAGACAAAAATCTTACTTAGATGATTGTTACCTTGGAAATTATTGTAAAAAAAAATCAAAATTAAAGCAAAATCAATTGTGAATGTGATCTACTACTTTATTATTTTAAATATTAACTTCATTGTTTATTGATGAGCTTGATTTTTGGTCATGATCACCCTAAGAATTTAATTTTTTTTTAAATCTTAAAACATAGTCATTTAAAATATATTTTCATTACTAGCTCAAGCTAAAGATAGGGAGTAAATGATATGGACTGGATAAAGCTATCTCAAGATAAAGATAAGGTGTACTGGATAGAGCTAGCTCAAGATAAATATAGGGTATAATAAGGTGGACTGGATATAGCTAGCTCAAGATAGGGATAGAGTGTAATAAGAGGGACTGGATAGAACTAGCTCAAGATATGGATAGGGTGTAATCAGGTGGACTGAATACAACTAGATTAAATTAGGGATAGGATGTAATGGGGTGGAATGGATAGAACTATATCAATATAGGGATAGGGTGTAATGAGGTGGACCGGATAGAACTAGATCAAGATAGGGATAGGGTGTAATGAGGTGGACTGGATAGAGCTAGCTCTAGATAGGGATAGGGTTTAATGAGGTGAACTGGATAAAACAGATTAAGATTTGTAGCGGATTTTTCATGTGCGACTATAAACATTTGAGCCACTAGTGAAATAGAGTAAGTAGGCAAAAACAGCTCTAATTTCAATCTATATTATAACCCCACGATTGCTATTAGTTGGTAAACAAATCTACTAGCATGATTTTAAATAATATCAGCACATTCATTTTTGTTTATTTTATTATAATTTAATTTTGAAACTATAAGTCTATAATAGTATTATAATAAATGATCCTCGATATAATTCTTAGTCTTTGAAATCATGATAAAAAAAAAAGTTTGTTTCAAACCATGATCTATTTTGTGTGGTTTCAGGAATGATCCACTGCGGCAGCAATAAATGTATGGCGCAAAGTCACATGTGTGATGGTTTAATTGACTGCCCCTGGGGTCAAGATGAGAGAAATTGCCGTGAGTTAGCTGTATTCTCTTATTAACATTGGGTGTTCTATCTTTTGACAGGTCTGTTGCCTTGTCCAAATTTGTTTTCTACAATACTAGTTGTGGTATTTAAAAAAAAATAGCAATGTGTCTGCTTTAAAAAGCAAAATGACTTCAAGCAAGCCTATAAATAATGATTATAAAATATATATTTACAACCTGGGTGCAACCCGCAAGCCCTCATTCCAACATATCTTCTCTATGATATGTACATAAATATATACATATATAGGCCTATATATAAATATATATACAAACATATATATATATATAAACTATGTAATCGACACCGCATAGATTGAGGCTTGTTTGTTTAACATTTGTTGTGTTGTGGATTGTGAATGACAAAACGAGTGTTGCAAGGTGTTTTGATTAGTTATCAAACAATAGGACATATGCACTGACAACTTAAACAGAGTGACAGCATTCCTTAAGGTAAATCAGTCCATAAGGCAGAATACATAGTAATGTTTCTAAGCTAACAGGGCTGACTAATCACCATTGAACTTAGGAGGGTCACGCTGCCCTTTTTAGGAGCTACGCGGGCTAGTACGCTGGATCGTCGAGTACGTGCATTGGAGCTACCGTCGTGCTCAAGGTACCGGGGTTCATACCCATGTAGGGCCACCTAGAGGTCAGTCAGGCCATTGGTTAAACATTATTTGCTATATACCTCGTTCTAACACGAGCGCCTAACTAATTTCATATCTTTTAATACCTCTTATCAACGTCACATTTTGTAATAGAGCAAGGTAGTATAATAAAACCATAAAAACCCAAGCCGAACGTCAATTACAATCCTACAGTCTTATTTCCAGTCACCACCCTTATACTCAGCCGCAACCCATCCTGACAATTTAGGCCCACACAAGAGGGGGGGGGTTGGAGGTGACCATTGGGTGACAAATATATATAGTAGTGTTCTCAACATACAAGTATAAAATCAAACTAGTTTGTAAGTCGTAAGTGAAAGTGACTAGACAAGTAAACAACTTAATGGAATTTCCTAACCTTGGTCTTGACAAGTAAACAACTTTATGGAATTTACTGACCTTGGTACTGACAAGTAAATAACTTTATGGAATGTCCTGACCTTTGTACTGACAAGAAAACAACTTTATGGAATTTACTGACACTGGTACTGACAAGTAAACAACTTCATGTAATCTTCTGACCTTGGTCCTGACAATAAACAGTTCAGCTCAGCTTAGCTTAGCTTTCAATGTGAACCGGCTCTAAGCCCTCTCAGTATACCAGCGTGCGGCAACTTTTCATCAGGGCTTCTTCAGTAGACTTTTGAGTCCACTGTAGGTGGATGAGGGTCTGACATATTAAAATCATAAATCATAGCATGGAAGTCAACTTAGTTGAACTATATAAATTACTGATTCATTCATTTCAATTAGGTACATTATACAAATTTTGTTTTGTTGAAAATTCCTTCAAATACGAACATTTTATAGCAATGTTTCCCAAAGCTACTTATACCCGTGGTCCGTGACACAATATTTATACACTTTCCTGACTCTAATAGTTTTAATGGACATACGGGTGGAAATTTTTAGTTAAAAACATGTATTTTCTCACTTTGCCAATTTTTTTTAGTGATTTTCTATTTTTAAATAATTACAAATTTTCACATTTTAAAAAATGTTCGTGACCCACCAAAAAATTCGTTTTGTGACCCACAGTTTAATAACCACTTGTTCAGTGTGTTCGATGTCATATCTTAAGACTGTATGTTTGCAGTACGTCTGAGTGAAAGAATGGGAGACGTTGGTTTGGGAGAGCTGCAGATCTTTCATCCAGATTCACAGAATTGGCAACCAGCTTGCGTCACTCGCTGGAACCCCATATCTTCTCCAGCTACGATATGTAACACGCTCGGTTACAGGTATTTAAACAAAATGTGTATTTATAGAAATAATATTTAAAGGGATCACGATCAACCAAACGTTAACTTATTGTTCACATAACGTGATAGTTGTCCGGGGGAGATCCGTTAAGCCCCATCTACAGATCCCATTTCCGTAAGGTGCGTAGTACTCCGTAAGAGATCTACTCCACACTAACAGATTGCAGAGAGTGCACTGTATACAGACTCCTTATTCTTAATACCTTATTATTTTTACTACGCCGTAGAAGTTGACTCAACTTTCTAAGGACTAGTGGATACGGACTGCTAAGAATTACCAATCACAGCAAAGTAAGGGCGCGCGCGCATCGAAATGAAAGCACCAATTGCATCATCATAGCAATTACACTAACTAGCTCATGTTTAAAAAATATTATTTGTGACTGCACTTAACCTACCGTTTCAAATGTAGCCTATTCTGGACGTTTTATCAAAACAATTTGTGTAGTTAATTTTGTTAATAAATATTGTTACGCTGGGATATTGTCTGCTGCATAGATGACGTCTATTTGCGCCTAGATTTAGAAAATTTTATTTTGAAGAATTTAATTGGTCGCTGTTTCCAACTTTCCCATTGGTTGGCACAGTCACGTGATAACGGATACAGACTGTGTGGATGTGATTTCCATTTCTAAGGAGTTAAGGACTATAAGGATGTGGAGCTTACGGACTCTGTAGATGGGGACTTACGTTACGTTAAATGAAGGGTACCACGTGTTCTAGCCAGCCAATAATGTTGGTAGCAGCTTAAACCCGGCTATTTGGTACTTCATTTCTTTCCTCGACTCCTGGGAGAGAGAAGTATTGTGATAAATATTTGAGACACGAAATAATTTATAATTGTAATGATGTAGTAATATTAAATACAAAAAACTCTTTCGTTTGAAAAATATTTTTAAAATTACATAGTTTCTAAGTTGTAAGCCATAATTAATATATTTTATTAAAGTCTTTGAAAATTAAATGGATTGTTATGCTCTTTGGTGGACAAAGATATTCTCCTTTCTAAATGTTTATTTAACAGTGTGTATTATTTCAATATGGCTTTTGAAGGATTGTTTCTGGAACAATGTATATTATTTCGTTTCACAAATTATACGAGTTTTAAGTAAATGTTTCTATTTTAAGATAGAAAAGAAAGTCTGTGCGGTGCAAAGAACCATTTATTTGTTGGTTTGTGTTGTGCAGACGCCTATTTCGGTATATTTCGTTTGTCTACTTCTCACGAACACTGAAATGTCGTAGCTTCTTACTAAACTCTATTTTGTAGCTTCGGTGATCTTTTATTGAAAGTACTTAGGACCTAATAAGCCTGGTCGTGTGTACTGAAGTGTTTTTTTTTCTACAAATTGTTTTCCACTCTCTTTTTACGCTAGTGTGGCTTCCTTTCCTTCAAATTATACCTTATCCATCCCCATCACATTAACGTTAATATATGTTCAACCCGAAATTTAAGTGAAACGCAGTGACAAAATGATGATACAAAATACGTTTAAATTATCAATTTAGAAATGAGCCCAAATTCATCCAATGGAAATCCTTTTACAACAAGTATAAATTAATAGAAAATAGGCCTATGTATCCATATTACTATAAATGGGGTGTACACAGCTTTATCTGATTCGTCTGGACAGAGTCAGTAAAGAATGGGAGCTGAAGGAGTGCGATTTGAAAGGGAATACAATGGGTCCATGGAAAATAAGCATCTTACGTTGGTTTGGTCATGTTGAGAGGATGAGTGTTGTTCGAGTGACGAAGTGAATATATGAAGGTAGAGTGTGTGGATCAAAAGGAAGGGGTAAGCCATGTAAGACGGGGCTAACTGTTGTAGACGAATGTGTGAAAAAGATAAACATTAAGAGTGTTAAGAATAAAATTTCATGTATGACTCAATGTATGGATGTTGAAGGGAATATGCAAAGATAGGGAAGTTTGGAGAAAGTTAGTGAGGATGGATTGAAGAGAAGGGAGTATGCAAGGATAGGGAAGTTTGGAGAAAGTTAGTGAGGATGGATTGAAGAGAAGGGAGTATGCAAGGATAGGGAAGTTTGGAGAAAGTTAGTGAGGATGGATTGAAGTGAAGGTAGTACGCAAGGATAGGGAAGTGTGGACAAAGTTAGTGAGGATGGATTGAAGAGAAGGGAGTATGCAAGGATAGGGAAGTTTGGAGAAAGTTAGTGAGGATGGATTGAAAGTGAAGGGAGTATGCAAGGATAGGGAAGTTTGGAGAAAGTTAGTGAGGATGGATTGAAGTGAAGGTAGTACGCAAGGATAGAGAAGAGTGGAGAAAGTTAGTGAGGATGGATTGAAGAGAAGGGAGTATGCAAGGATAGGGAAGTTTGGAGAAAGTTAGTGAGGATGGATTGAAGAGAAGGGAGTATGCAAGGATAGGGAAGTTTGGAGAAAGTTAGTGAGGATGGATTGAAGAGAAGGGAGTATGCAAGGATAGGGAAGCGTGGAAAAAGTTAGTGAGGATGGATTAAGTATGAAGTTGTTGTTTTTTGAGCTTTATGCACAGTTTCCCGCTAACCCCGTAGGAGAGCGGTGTGTTTGGATATGTATGTACGTATGTATGTATAAAGTTGAGTATCATGATACCATACGAACGAATACACATTAACAAAGATTACCAGTTTATAAAATCAATGTGGAGCTAATAAGAGATATTGTTTTCAGCATGGTTAATTCAAGCGCTTTATCTATAAGGAGTGGTAACTTCTCTATGGCGTCATCAGATTTATCCCCACATTTAAGAAAATTCCACCACCTCAAGCAGAGCAACTTGCTTATGGAACTAAGATCGTGCCCTGGAGGGAACTACCCAAATGTTGAGCTGACCTGCACTCAGTACGGTAAGTACTAACCAAGGCTTGATTAACACGTTCACTTAGAATAGAGAGGATAATATTTTTGAATGGCGCAGCAATTTAAACGATGAGAGACCAATAGTGCTTTTCTACTCAAACTTAAAACACTTGATTATCGACATATTTTATTTTTTAATGGATATAAATATATTTTAAATCATTGTCACGATGAATGTTTTCAAGTTATAGTGCTCCGCCATGATACAAATCAATAAATCGATATACAGGCTTCCCATTTGACGAGTTATTTCAAATATTCTAAAAAAATTCAACGAATCTTTATGTTTGTCTTTAGATTTACAACGCACGCGCATTGATTTGAGACGTTTGGATTTTAAATTTGATTGGGTCACTAAAGAAACTCTGGCTGACCAGATCCCTAAGATATAATAACTATTGCTTAGAATTTACCTTGAGGAAAAAGTTTTGGACATTTACACTGATGGTTTCGTATGGGGGTAATGCAAACTTTTCGACTTGCTGTGACTACTATTGGGCTTGGCAAGTCTCTATGCATATCACACATCTTTGTATTGTGGGATTTTTCTATTTACATTCCCATTGAGCCGATTTCGGCTCTTAAACCATTCATAATTCCATTAAAGGCACGTGCTAGTGTGATAAAATAAAACAATTTAATATAATAACATAGTAAAATGATCCATAAAACGCTTAGATAATTTTTTTTGTTCTTCCTTCACACTCCGGCTACTCAGGACGAGAATAACAGAGGAGACGAATTCTCATCTCGACACAGCCGCAGTAGGCAATGTGTCAAGCTTTGGTGCTAGTCGGGTCAACAGTTCAAATCCCTACGTGCCCATACTTAGACTGGGATCGGTCATCGTGACTTAGCTTTAGAATAACGTTCTTGTTTAAATCGGTCACTGATATTCAGGAGAATGTGGGGAAGTAACTGTAGGATGTTCTAAGACTAACAAGTAAATGTTAGTTTTGTTACAGGGAAGTAACTGTAGGATGTTCTAAGACTAACAAGTTAGAGTGAGTTTTGTTACAGGGAAGTAACTGTAGGATGTTCTAAGATTAACAAGTTAGAGTGAGTTTTGTTACAGGGAAGTAACTGTAGGATGTTCTAAGATTAACAAGTAAATGTTAGTTTTGTTACAGGGAAGTAACTGTGGGATGATCTAAGATTAACAAGTTAGAGTGAGTTTGTTACAGGGAAGTAACTGTAGGATGTTCTAAGATTAACAAGTTAGAGTGAGTTTTGTTACAGGGAAGTAACTGTGGGATGTTATAAGATTAACTAGTTAGAGTGAGTTTTGTTACAGGGAAGTAACTGTGGGATGTTATAAGATTAACAAGTTAGAGTGAGTTTTGTTACAGGGAAGTAACTGTGGGATGTTATAAGATTAACAAGTTAGAGTGAGTTTTGTTACAGGGAAGTAACTGTGGGATGTTCTAAGATTAACAAGTTAGAGTGAGTTTTGTTACAGGGAAGTAACTGTGGGATGTTCTAAGAACGAACAAGTTAGAGTGAGTTTTAATGAATGGAAGCTAATCGTGCTTACTGATAGGGCCCTCAAACTGTTCAGACCTGGCACAAAATATCTAGTGATTGTTTTAAAGAAGTATCAAATAAATTCATCAATTATCTTCCGTGACTTTCTATAATTTTTGTGTAATCGAAATCTTATGAATGAAATATATATGGCTTTATTTATGGTTCAAACAATATCAAAATTAAGGTACAAGTACAAATTAGGAGGCTGTGTTACCATAAAAAGCACTTATTATTTTATTTTAGCACCGCGTCTTACTACCCGTTCGGGTTATACGCTTAAGTACTAATTACACTAATGGATTAGGAATTGGGAAGGTTGAATTTAGAGGAAAACCCACATTTTCGTGGAGGGAGAGTGGAAAACCATTTAGTTAAAACCACCCCAGTTCACCCGACCGAGATTCAAACCTCGATCTTCCCGTCCTCGGTGGTCTAGCTCAACACGACTGGCGCGTTAGCCAACTACGCCACCGAGGCGGGTATAAAAAGCACTTAAGAGAACTTCTAGAGGTGTTTAGTATTTATAATTTTTCCTAGCCTTCGGGTGTTATGGTGTTTTGTTGCCATAAAAAACACTTCAGATAGCTTCTAGAGGTGTTTAGTATTTATAATTTTTCCTAGCCTTCGGGTGTTATGGTGTTATGTTACCATAAAAAAAAAATTCAGATAGCTTCTAGAGGTGCTTAATATTTAGAATTTTTCCTAGCCTTCGGAAGTTATGGTGTTTTGTTGACATAAAAAAACAATTCAGATAGCTTATAGAACTGCTGATCATTTGTAATGTTTTCTAACTTCCAGCAATTGAAGGATGGGCCCACCAACCCCCCCCCCCCTCCCTCTGAAATTATTGGCTGGCTACGGCCTTGCTTCTGCCGTTAATAATGTAATTGTCATGTATGCAATCTAACGTTAGTGGTAATTATATAAATTGGGAATCTTCCATTGAATTCACTGTAGTATGCGGCAAAATGCGGCGTCTCACTCCACTGCGCTCCAGTACCAGAATCGTTGGAGGCGTGGAGTCTGCCCCAGGGGACTGGCCGTTTCTTGCCGCGCTTCTAGGCGGGCCGGAGGAAGTGTTCTATTGTGCCGGGGTTCTCATTTCTGATCAGTGGGTCCTCACCGCTTCGCACTGCGTTGGCAAGTAAGTCAGTTCAAACAAGCCGCAGTCTATAAGCTAACGATGGTGTTTGGTAGCATAGCTGCTGTCAGAGTGTACCATGAATATCAAATAACAGGCTGTAATAACAGAACTGTCCATATGGAGGGGAACATCATTCAATTAATTCAAATTAGTTGAAAAATGACACTTTGAACATGGAAATAGAACCCAGGACCTTCGGCTGAGCTATCCAGGATTCGTTCAGTGCTTCAGGGTAATTCTTCACTCGTAGTTTAATGCTGCGTCTATGATGGCCACGTGGATGCTAAATTACAATCTTTTATTGTATACTTGGCAGTATAACAGGTCTCTTGAGTCGCAGATATCGGTGGTATCTGATAGCTCGAGATAATATTGGTCGCTCATGTGAGTCTGATGATTCCACACGTCCATCACAGACTCAGCCTTAAAATATAAGTAAAGTATGACCCTGAAGAACTGGACGAATCCTGGATGGCCCAGTAGTAGAGCGTTGGTGCGCTAACCCAAAGTTACCGGGCTCGATTCCCTTGTCCATGTGTGATTTCTCAACTAATTTAAATTAATAGAATATACTGCACCATTTAGTGTATCTCCATGGTGGCGGAGATTTTCTCCTCGGCCAGAGTTTATCCATCACTGACCATGTGATGGTCAACATGGCGAAAGCTTTCTAGTAACGGGCCAGCCCTTGAAGGCAGCAAACTAAACCCAATATCATCTCTGAGGGAACTGCAGGTCTTATGGAGAAAAGCTTTATCTTCACTCTCTCAACTGTTGCCAAATATCCTCGCTCTCAGTTATGTTTGAAGGTGGTCTGCTGTGGTAAGAAGGAGATATTGGCAACATCGAATAACTATCTTTGCGAAACTTATATTATATTTTAAGAAAAATTGAGGTGGTTGGGGCAAAAACATAATAACCCTCATTGATTTATATGGAATATTTTCACTATATAAACGTCTATAAAATCCTGAAATCTAGCTACAAAAAATAAGTAAAATATTCATGTATATTAGTAATCCTCAAGTTCTTTTCTGACTATAAAAACAACTTGTAGTTCAAGTGGTATACAACCAGAAATCACTGCTAACACATTTTGTCGTCAAATGAGGGTTATCATGTTTTTGCCCTGACCTCCTCAATTGACCATAATAAAACAAGAGAATGACAACGTTATTTCCCAATAGTAGCCATGCAGTTCCATCGGCGATGATATCCAGTAGATTACTAGCCACTAGCGACCAGCCAGTGATGGACCTTAAAGAGTCCATCTCACAAACGACTATCCGTGATTAGATAGCCTACACGATTTGGTTCGAACCATAAATCACAAAGAACTGCATTTTTCTGTATTATGAACATAACAACAAATAAACTAGGATCAGTATAATAGTTCAATATAGTTCAAATGGTCTCAGTTCCGACTATTTATATTTAATACTACAGAAAACTGTCTAATTTGAACTATAACTACCTGAATTGCGCTTCATCCATGGGGAGAGATAGGTTACTATAGATTTTTGTGGCCACTTAACCGAATGGGCTAGTGCTCTTCAAACGTTGGTATATTTGGGCTGGCGAAACATTACTGGGTCAATACCGGATAAATGTCACTGATCCATTAGCAGCCAGACACTGTAGGGTCAATATTGGATAAATGTCACTGGGCCAATTAGCAGCCAGACACTGTAGGGTCAATATAGCATAAATGTCACTGGGCCATTAGCAGCCAGACACTGTAGGGTCAATATAGCATAAATGTCACTGGGCTATTAGCAGCCAGACACTGTTGGGCCAGTACTGATTAAGTTTCACGAGTCATTAGCAGTGTTAGTTTTGGGAAGGTTGGTCATATGGATGCTTTCCATTAACAAACCAGAGCTACGTTAACCCTGGCCAACAATGGCAGGACATCACATTGCAATTTGCAAATATTGATGTGTTTGATTGGCTAATAACTATATAGTTAATTATATATTACACAAGAGTCGCGACTATCCGGCCTAAAATGGCGGCATTCCGGGACGGATAATACGGTATCCGTGTGTAAATAAATTTCAGTATGGGTTTGTCTACATTTTTTTATTCTCACAGAACATTTAACTTTGTTTTAATAAAATCTGTTCATTTTCTAATTGCGATGTAATATAGGAATACAGCTATTGTAGGGGGACAGTAAAAATTAAAGAGGAAGAGAAAGTTTAGAAATATTAACTATACAGTAGCTTATTTTGGAAATGTAACATCGGCTATAAAGCAAGAACAAGTGAAAATAAAGCGTCAAATAGATTACGTTATAAATTCAGTAAATGTTTTATGGTGGATATTTACTGGTTTGTTTATTTTAAAATTCACTTGTTAACATTGGACCGGATAATACTGAAGGCCGGATAATCATTATTATTATTAGCACCGCGTCTTACTACCCGTTCGGTTTAGACACACTTACGCTAATGTGTGGTTGTGAGATGAAATGGGAGGACCAACAGTTTAACGTGGAATCCGAACCACGGTGGAGGCCTGGCATTCCACACATTCACAAGTTGTGATTAATACAACGTCTTGTCAGAGTTGAAGGAAGGGTTTGGCATTCAGATAAATCTGTGCCGGGACTGAGGATTGAACCCCGGAACCTCAACACAGAAGTCCGACACCTTACCCCTAGACCAACAGGTCACTCGTCAGATAATCAAAGGCTGGAAAATCGCGACTCTAGTGTATTAAGATATATTATATTACTTTGGCAGAGTGTTGTTCCTATCTTTAAGTAGATAAATACATAAATACACAATACATATTATAATAGATGTAAACTTTAGGGGCCCCAATAACCTGCTGAAAGATAAACACAACCATTCTTGTCACCAAATGCTAGGAATATTTGGAAATTACGTTAATTTTATCTTAATCTTAGAATAGTATTACGAATAACATAATTTGATATGTATTAAATATTTTAAATATATGTTTATATCTATTAGCAAAATATAATTACAATACTTTAGGTAAATATCCTGAATTAAATAAAGGTTCTGCATAATCAGGTATATTCCTCCTTCAGCTTTATATATATTAGAATGTATGCATAATTTACTATAAATTAATACTTTAATATTATTTCTGTTGTCAACGTCACTTTTTCTCAACTAATACAAAGCCTACAGCGATGAATAAGGTATCAGTGGACAGGATTTTTTACCGACCTCTGACAGAGCATACTCAGTTTACGTTAAAACACATTGTTTGTTTAAAATTTAAGTTAAAAGGAAAATCTAACAATATTTTTGTATCAAATTACCGAAAATAAACTCTTTTTGATATTTTGTGTATACACTTCGCTGAGTATTTAATTTCAACAACTCAACAAAAGACTAAATCTTTTTTTTTTTTTTGGGGTGTGGGGGGATTTTGAATGTGTGAAAGTTTCGCAAGGGTTTACTGGAATATTTTTAATTGTATCAATGTCTGTCCATTAATTTGAAATTAAATAAAATTCTATCTCTGTTTTTTTATGAAAGTTTCAGCCAGTCAGATTCTTCTGGCTGGACCATTCAACTGGGTATTACAAGGCGACACGCTCACTCTTATTTTGGTCAGAAAATGAAAGTTCGCCGTGTAGTACCCCATCCAATGTACAACTTGGGCGTGGCCCATGATAATGACGTAGCCCTATTTCAGGTAAGCTCCAAACCAAGGGAGTAGGCAGCTAATTTTTCTAAGGGGGTGTTCGATAGAAAATGTTACTATACCTTTAGCTTATAAAAGTTTTAAACGTATTATATAGACCCTCTATGGGGGTACATCAATTTCCAGGGGAGTTTGGACCCCCCTCCTCTTACCTTACTCCTTTTCATTACCATCACTTCACACTTTGCCATGATAAATTTCATTCCACACTCTTTCACTTCCTCATTCCATTCTTGTACTTCCTCTTCCTTCTCCCCCCATTCCATAAAGTTATCAACAAACATCCGCCAAGTACCTATATTAATATTATAATAATTTATTGGTTAAGATAAAATTTGTAAAAGGGAGTAACGATAGCTTAACTAATGAAAAATGTATGTGGAATAGTAAAGTGGTCAAGTTGAAAGTTTGAAGTGTAAAAACACTGCCTGGATATCCAATTTTAATAAAAACGTTAAAGTAATTATCGAAATATTTTGAATTGAAAAAAATAAAATCATATGTAAACTACCTATAAATCAATTTTTCTCTGAAAAACAAGTATAGCCTACAATCCTCTTCATAATTTAAAACATTGCTATAATTTTTACTTTCTCACTTCCTTAGACTACATGTAGAGAAAGTATTGTGATCGTCAAAAAAATTTAACTTGAGATTTTGATGAATCTCGACGTTTCATTACCCCCCCCCCCAAATCCGAAACAGTGGTTTTTAAATTCTCGTCTGTCTGTACCTCAGAGTAGAGCCTAAGCTATTTTACCGATTGGGCAAAACTTGTTATCTGGGGTTTTCATAGGGCTGCCCCGAGGGGTTTTTGGAATTGGGTATCTAACCCTAAAATTAAGGGTAGTTTACTAAAGGGCGAAAAGAGAAAAAAATCGATTTTATCAAAATCGGCTCTAACGATTTTGATTAAAATTCATTTCTAAGCATTGATCAATATTACTAACAAAATGGATATTCTCAATTATTCGTCAAAATGACTTTAAGGGCTCCGGTCTGATACGTAAATTCTAATTTCTTATCATTTCTCCGTAACTATTTGAAATATGAAATTACTTATAATTGCAAATATGTAGTTCTATTTATAATAAACATCTTTTATCTTAAACATATTTTTATAAAACAAATAATTTTCAAGCTATACGCAAATATATATATTAGCTTTTCAAACACCGAAGTCCTCCCGGTCGGGCAGCACCCTGATGTCTTCACACGGATCCGGACAGTTTCTCAGTATTAGGAGCTAGTTCTTCGTGGGTTGCGATGGATAACAGAAGCAAAATTGTTGCTGTGTTCGCTTTGTTAAGCCATCGGCGACCAACCTAAATTAAATAAAACTCCGGATCTAACTAGTATTTACTTTTATGTATAGTAAAATAATTAACAAACTGGCACAAACTCATTATTAGCATTATAAATAAATTCAAAACAAAGAACATTCAAATGTTTATTACTTTATTAAGGATTTAGATTTAGTAAAGCAGGATACCTATAGATTTTAAACTGATAAATTAATGAACTCTGTACGAAAATACATAAAAAGCGACGGTTAATAATGGAATAGTTTTAAATTTACCAAATTCTTTCCTCTCCACGTCACTTAAAAGTCCAAAATCAGGGTTCAATTGGCAACAAACACTTTTCCACGTATCTCTTTTTTTTTTATTACGGTTTTTGTATTCCTCATTTGATTAGTCCCAGATTACTGGTTTTTCTTCAACCAGACATATTAACACTTCAACGTCTACATATTCGCTTTCTTTTGCCATGTTTTGTGTCGCTACTGTAAACACAACACAACACCAGGAGAGCACCCGGACGACTAAACACCCGGGTTATGTGAATACATTCATTGCTCACTGTAGTCCGCTAGAGTACTGTCCGGGCAATCACCCGTCCGAGACCCGGAGGTTTGTAGCAGGGAGGTCCGGGTGATTTGCCTAGGCCCGGACCGTGTGAAAGGGTCCTAAAGGTAAAATATAGCGACAGTAAAAAAAAAAAAATCTAAACCGAGATGTTGATGGATGTCGACTTTTCATGGAACGCCGAGCACTAAAATGTGATTTTTGTAATGCTGTTTGGCTGTGTGTTTGCCTAACCCTAAAATTATCAGTACAATGGAACCTGGATAATTCTAACTTACGTAATTCAAAATCGTCTTTAATTCGAACTTTTCGCCCGGTCCCGTGAATTTTGTATTAAAAGAATACTAAAAAACCGTGCATAGCTCAAATTTTGTTTTGGTTAATTCGAACTTTTCGTTAGTTGTAATGTACTGTGCAGTATTGTTTTCCTACTTCTAACTGCACTGCCGTGTTGTTCTATGTTTGGGAACAGGGGAATGCGGTCAGTACCCTTCTTAACGCCCTCCCCCTCCCCCGCTCACCCATACGTCTTTGTTTACACGTACAGTTCTGTACTCCTTTAGTCAAGGTCGAACCTCTAGAACAGTTACGTTCGTTTAGTGATTCGGTCGTAGCGATATTCTTGTGACGTGCGAGTTTATTTTGTTTTGTTGTTTAGTTTTTGTTTTGTTTATTACATACTGTACAGTAGTGTTTGTGGGTGTGTGTCGTGATGTCACTGTCCAGGCCACAGTCTTATAAATCATTAACTTAGATTAGAATTACATTAAATTAGAATCATACACTATGACTAAGAGACTTAAATCAGTAAAACAGATTAAAATCTCTGACATTTTAAAGAAAGTGTGAACAGATTATGTCCAAATAAGTTGAATAAAGTTTTTGAGCTTGGTTGCAAACTTAACTGTGTTTCTTTTTAATTACTTTTAAGAAACTTATTTAAGTTGAATTTTTGGATTGTTTGAATTTTTTCTTGGTCCCTTCAATTTCAAATTATCCAGGTTCCACTGTAGTTTACTAAAGATCGAAAAGAGAAAAGAAGGTTTTTCTCAAAATCAGCTCTAACGATTTTGATTAAAATTCGTATCTAGGCGTTGATTAAGATTATAAATAAAATGGCTATTTTCCTTTTCCCATGAAAATTACTTAAAGGGTACTTTACAGGAGCAAACATTTAAATATTTCCGCAACTATTTGCGATAGTAAATAATTTGCCATTGCAAAATTGTAGCACTATTAAAAATAAAAAGCTTTTATTTGAAATATATTTTTATAAAACCAATAGTTTCTTAGATATTGGCAAATATATTGATACAATTTTGTTAGATTTAGTTATACAGAGATAACTAATGTTTTAACGCAATGATTCACTAATGCCACAGAGTAATTAAATATTAGTAAGTCTCTCAAACTGTTCTCTTTCCTTTAGCTTCTTAAGGGAAATGTTTGTACAGCAATGATTTATCTCTATAATTTTAGACTCAATTGTCAATATTTAATTTTTTTATTTGTAAAAATATCTAAATGAGGAATTTAATAGCAATGCGATAACCATAAGGTGTGCAACCCCTAATAACATGTCAAAAATTTTAACCGAAAGATGACGTTTTAATATGAAGTGTTGACTCCTCTGAACCCTATATCGATCTTTTTTATTGGTTCAAATATACAAGTGAGGACATTAATTCTTTAAAAATTAAATTATAAATTTTAAAACCGAGATTCAAAAAATGTTTAACGTAAGTATAGCGCAATTTATGCTTGGGTTAGTTAGTGTATATTATTTTGTCTCACATATATTATGAGATTTGAGCATATATCTCTATTTTAAAACTATAGAGCGATAAAGTCCGTGTGGAGTTCCATTCCATTTATTTTTTCATTTATTCGAGATATTTAACGTTCACTTTTTTAACCAACTGATTATGTCAGCACACGAGAATTTCTATGAGCGAACGTGAAAGGGCCTACCAGATTTCCCCATACATTCCAGGGTTCTTTTACATACCACAATCGACAGGGGATCGACAGCTTTTCTTCCCCTCCAAAGGAAGTTGTGTTACGAATTTTTATCGTTCAAGAAACATCCTGGTCTGGGTTTGAACCTACGAACATTGAATCCTGGAGCGAGAACTTAATCCCCAAGACCACTGAGGTTGACTTCTCTGATATACATTTTGAACAAAATCCTATAGAAATTTTCGAGAAACATCTAATTTAAAAAATTAGCCGCTAGTAAACTACCTCAAGGGTTCTCCCCAAAAATAGGTATACAGTATTATTTGTCATGTCAAATACACCCCAGATATTCATTTTAACAAAAATTGTTAAAATCATTTTGGAAAAAATGTCAAATTTTCTAAAAATAGTATTCAATAAGCAACCCTTATTTTAAGGGCTAGAATTAAAATTTCTAAAACGGCTGAAGGTAATATCATATAATGCCTAAATATCAAGTTTGAACAAAAACCATCAAACCGTTTCGGTTGTGGCTCAAGGGACAGACAGACAAACCTTGGTACAAACAGACAAACCTAGGGAGAGACAGAAAAACCTTGGTACAGACAGACAAATCGAGGGACAGACAGACAAACCGAGGGAGAGACAGACAAACCTTGGTACATACAGACAAACTGAGGGATATAAAGACAAACCTTGGTACAGACAGACAAACCTTGATACATACAGACAAATCGAGGGACAGACATACAAACCTAGGTACATTCAGACAAACCTTGGTACAGACAGACAAACCGAGGGATATAAAGACAAACCTTGGTACAGACAGACAAATCGAGGGACAGACATACAAACCTAGGTACATTCAGACAAACCTTGGTACAGACAGACAAACTGAGGAGATATAAAGACAAACCTTGGTACAGACAGACAAACCTTGAAACAGACAGACAAACCTTGGTACAAACAGACAAACCTAGGGAGAGACAGACAAACCTTGGTACAGACAGACAAACCTAGGGGTATAAAGACAAACCTTGGTACAGACAGACAAACCTTGATACAGACAGACAAACTGAGGGAGAGACATACAAATCTTGGTACATACAGACAAACCGAGGGATATAAATACAAACCTTGGTACAGACAGACAAACCTTGATACAGACAGACAAATCGAGGGACATACATACAAACCTAGGTACATTCAGACAAACCTTGGTACAGACAGACAAACTGAGGGATATAAAAGACAAACCTTGGTACAGACAGACAAACCTTGATACAGACAGACAAAACTAGGGACAGACAGACAAACCGAGGGAGAGACAGACAAACCTTGGTACAGACAGACAAACCGAGGGATATGAAGACAAACCTTGATACAGACAGACAAATCGTGGGACAGACAAACACACCTTGGTACAAACAGACAAATCGAGGGAGAGACAGACAAACCTTGATACAGACAGACAAACCGAGGGACAGACAGAATTTACAGATCAGCCGTTTTTTAGTTCAGAAGCAAATTAAATGACAATAGTCAATATAATCTCGAGGTCAAATTTGTTCACGATTTCAATATTTTATCTTTATATGAGAAATCTGCACTGCACAGCAACTGTTTCTCCTTCCATCCCCTCAAGATGTCCTAACCATCTCAGCTGGGCAGCCTCTACCTTCTTCAAATACTGATATCATTATCCTAACATTACTCACAACATGGTAGATCATTCTTGATCTTGTCTGCATTAAAACATTATTTTATTTGAAAATAGTGATGAAACTCGTTGAAGGTGTTTTATTCATTTGTATTACTATTAGATCTTACACATTTTATATTCTAATATCTGTTTTATTTTAGCTCAAGTCTCGGGTCACGTTCCATGAACATTTGTTACCCGTATGCTTACCAGCGCCCAATAAGGAACTTCAACCAGGAACAGTTTGCACCGTGATTGGCTGGGGCAAGAAGGAGGATAAAGATAGTTAGTACCATTAACCTTAATAATTAATAATTAATTGATTCATGTTCAATTATTAAATGAGGGTGAAATACAACAATAAGAAGCCCATTGGCAAAAGTCGTTAAATCCACTTGATTGTTTTTTTTTTTGCCATTTCGAAAAACTTGTTTCATTTTTCTCATTCAAATTATCAATAAGATTATTTTCTTTTTTGTGAAAACAAATAAAAACTAATTGTTTTAGTTAACAAAACGTGTATAATATGGCTAGAGAAATACAATTTATAACTATTAAAATATAATGCACTTGATTGGCTTTGTGGCTGGATTAGCGGATTTTGAAAATAAAGTGTCCACCATTTTAATTTTCTGCACCGATGCAAAATTTAGATATAATTATTACTATTAATACTACTACTACTACTATTATTATTATTATTATTATTATTATTATTATTATTATTATTATTATTATTAGGTGTTCTGTCTTACTATAGCTCCATTCCTTTTTGTCAGTGTAGTTAGACCCCCAATGCTCCCTGTCCTCTGCCTCCTCCTTCAGCTCCAAGAATTTTCTTCTTACCTTCAAGTCATCCAATATTTGAATCCTCCTTCTTGATAAGCTCCTCTTTCCCTCAACCTTTCCTTCTATTACGTCATGAAGAAGACAATTAGTCCTAAGGATGTGTCCGATCCAGTTTGGTTTGTACAGAAGAATCACATCCAAAATGGTTCTCTTCTCACCCACTCTTCTTAGAACCTCTTCCTCTGTCCCTCTGTCTGTCCATATGATATTATCAAGTCTTCTCCAACTCCACATTTCAAAGCTCTCCAAGTATTTATTTTCCATCTTCCTAAGAGTCCAATTTCTGCTCCATACAAGGCGATGCTCCAAATGTAGCAGTTCGTCGGTTTCTTCCTCAGCTGTTCCAAACTCAACTTGCTGGTCAGCAGTAATCTCTTCTTGTTGAAAGCTTCCTTGATGATGGCGACCCTCGACCTAATTTCTTGGTGCGGTTGGCATCCTTTGTCAGAAGACTTCCCAGTCACTTAGAGTAGGTTATTGAAATAAATGGGATTTTTATAATTTTAAGGCATTTTTACTACCCTATTAATATCCCATACATTTCTTGAGAAAATATTTTCTTATAGTAAAATTGACAAATTTTTTAAACTTCTGTGCAAGGGTACAGCATAAGAGAAGTAACAGCTAATTTACAAGAAGGCTGATGCAATAAACGAATAAACTTCAATTTGTTAATAAAATATCAGTTGTCTTCCAGTATAGCCAACATAACACTTTCTCGTACTCTCATATTATTTTTAAAATCAAAATAATTTTAATTTTAAATAACCCATTGATAAAAAAAATAGTCCCTGATGGTTATATAAAATAGGATGTAGCTACTTTTGTAACTTGAAGTTTGAGGTTGCTATTTAAAATGTAGTCCAAGCAAAATAGTGACAGAGTGGTAAAATTTCCCTTGATAGAGAAACAAAGAGACATTCCTTTCATCATTCAGTGGTTAATTGGTCTAAGGCGTCACTCTCGTAGATCGAGGTTCAAATACCAGTCGGGTCTACTGAGGGTGGTTTTTTCTCAATTGTTTCTCATTCTCCTTCCATGCAAATGCGAGTAGATTACCTCTAAATGCTTCCTTCCTCATTCTTAACGCAAGAGAGTAATTATCATAATGCGTACAACCTGAACAGTTAGTAAGACGTGGCGATAAAAAAACCAACCAATCACGTGAATATGAGAGAGACAGCACTAGTTCGTGAACTATCAAAGGCTTTGATCATGGAGGCTGTTCTCTCTTTGTCCCCTCCAGCTTAGTCCACCTCTCGGCTGAAGACTCAGCTCAAGTTTTAACGCCGTTTAGAATTACCTATATTTAAGACGTTGGTTGAGTTTGAATCTGTAGGTTGTTAATTTTGACAGAAATGTAAACAAGAGTGTGTTCATGTTGCTGCGCGTTCACAGTCATAACTCATCATCATCATCATCATCATCATCATCATCAATTGTTTCCAGCTTAAGGCCGGGTCAGTTTAGTAAAATGCCTCAATTTTCTTCTGTCCTTCCACAATTCTTCCTTCTTTATTGGCTTTCGTTCTTCTCCTCTAACTCACACATTTTCCCATTTGATTTGTCAATCAATACTTTGAACGTGGCTCTAGTTTCTATTGATTATTTATAGCCCGCTTCGGCGGCCGCATGGTCTAAGACGCTAAAATATGTGTATAATGTGCAAAATTTACCTAAAATAAAAAAAAAATTAGCTCTATCTAAGGTATAACCGATGGAGATACGACAAAAAGTAATAGGACCAAACTTGTGGATCTCGCCAAATCCGTAGATCATCATCATCATCAATTGTTTCCAGCTTAAGGCCGGGTCAGTTTAGTAAAATGCCTCAATTTTCTTCTGTCCTTCCACAATTCTTCCTTCTTTATTGGCTTTCGTTCTTCTCCTCTAACTCACACATTTTCCCATTTGATTTGTCAATCAATACTTTGAACGTGGCTCTAGTTTCTATTGATTATTTATAGCCCGCTTCGGCGGCCGCATGGTCTAAGACGCTAAAATATGTGTATAATGTGCAAAATTTACCTAAAATAAAAAAAAAATTAGCTCTATCTAAGGTATAACCGATGGAGATACGACAAAAAGTAATAGGACCAAACTTGTGGATCTCGCCAAATCCGTAGCTGTTGGTGCTATGCGTTTTTTGATAGGTCTTACCGTTTAGCCACAAGAGAACTCCAAAGAAAGGTCCGCACCGACTTTAAAGTTGCTCCACCGTTTTGAATTTTTTTTCGGGGGTTAAAACTCGATTTTTTTTAACTTTTTGGAATATTCCCGTCTGTTACAGGCTAGAAGCTATAAGTTTGCCAAATTTCAAGTTTCTAGCTCATCTGTAAGTGGGTAAACATTAATGTCAGTAAGTGAATGAGTCAGCCATGTGGCTTTATAGTAGTATAATACAGTAACGTTTAAGTTAAGCTACAACTCAGCATCACATTGTTTGGATTTTATCTTCTAGTTATTTTATTCCAGTTTCTGAGTACGAGCCTGCAGTGAACGAAGTACAAGTTCCCATACTTAGAAGGGAAATGTGTAACCAGTGGTTAGAAGAAAAAGATCTTAAGGATCTCAACGTGACTGAGGGCATGATCTGTGCAGGTTTTCCGGAGGGAGGTAAAGATGCCTGCCAGGTAATTATTTTCTTTTAACTATTATTTATTGTTTATGTTTTGACTTATCATAAATGTTCCTGAACGAAAAATATATTAGTTTACAACTTATAACTTAATGTTCTGCATATTTATACTTTATAAGATTAGCTTATTTGTTTATAAATACATAAATTCATTTGTAAAATGAATGATTAATTATTGGCAATTAATAATAATATAAAATTGAATGTCTGGGCAACATCATTCGTAGCCCATTTAGCCAGTACTAATGTACCGTTGTCCAGGGGACGCCCGAATGTACTAATCGTACATTCTTTCTGTGGAGGCTCTTTACATGTGCTGATGAGATGAGGTGATGGTGATAGTGAGTATGAGGGTGATAGTATGATGGTGAGCGTGAGTATGAAGGCGTGGGACCAGTGAAAACACTTACAACCTTACTTAAGCCTAACTAACAAAACCCTGATGAGCGTGGGATTTAATCCTCTTTAGAGAAAAATCCCCCGGTACCAGCCAGGAATTAAACCCGAGATCCCTAGGCTCGTAGCCAGGTATAGGTGCCAGGTGCCAACTACACCACGGGGCCGGTTTTTATAGGCAATTGAATTTCTAGTTAAATACTTATAATTCGATTTTCCCGTTGATTTAATATTTATAAAAAAGTAATCTTTCGAATTTCTTGCAATAAAATAATCAATTAAAATATAGAGTAAAATTTTAAATTTTCTCTTTTCAGTACATAATATATTCAACTAAACAAGCTGCTTAGTAAGAGATTTGTTATAACTTACTTAACATATTAAATTACTCGTGCCCCCGTACAATTAAATCATCACATCATTTAAAATGTTATTAAATAATTAACTTTTACAGCTTAGCTGTTTGAACAGTAGTGGACTATTTTGAATAACTTCCGTGGTGGTCTTAGTTGAATTCCATCATGAGTTCTTGTGGAAGTCTCCCGTGGTGGTAGATGATCTGTGATTTGGCTGTAGGAGACAGGAATCCCCGTGGAAAGTGGTGGAAAGAAAAGTGTTTAGGTGAGGGTTTAGTCCTTTGGGACTTCTTGCAGATACGTCTGGATCAGTTGGTTGTGGCGTTGGAAAATACCCCATTTGGTGCTCTAGTTGAAGGTGTGTACTACTCGACACAGTAAACATTGTATGCGGAAAGAATGTAAACTAATTGAAGAAGGAAGGGGGAGACCAATAATACAGGTCATCAGTTGTTACCTTGACGTTCTGGCGTGTACACTCCGGTCAGCTGACCGAGGGGGGTGCGCATATATTCGATAATTTAGGAATTTCAGTAGTTTTGTCTAAAATGTTTTTACTTTATTTTTACCTCTTTTGACAAACATTACGGATACCTAATCAACTTTAAATACAAGGTACGTAAAGTGTTTTAAAAATGGCTTCAAATAAACGTGCTAAACCAACACTATTCACAGTAAAGGACTTATGTCCAATTTGCTCTTTTCACCCCTTGGCCTTTCATACTCCAGAGCGATTGCAGCGCTTTACCACGAGATGCATTGTTTTCTGTATCGAGTAGTAGCCGCAGGTGATTGGAAAGTGTTGACTTTTGGTTGATTTGAAAAATAAACTTTAACTTTGGCTCATGTGTTTGAATCCGTACTCCATTTATTCAATTTTATTTATCAAAGTATTTAATGGGCTATTTGTGAACCGAATGATTATATCAGCACTCGAGAATTTTTATGAGTTAGGGTGAAAGGGCCTACCAATTTTGTCGGGAAAGGTATGTTCACAAACCTTCCAGGGTTCTTTTACACGCCACAATCGACATGGGACTGACCGACGGCTTTACTTCCCCTCCGAACGAAGTTGAGCTACGGATTTATATCGTTCAATAAAATCCGTCAAATTCAGATGGTTTTGAACCGACGAACATCGGGTCCTAAGGCGACCATTTTACCCCAAGATCAACGAGATTGAATCAGGTACTCCAACCAGGACTTGTAACCACAGCTAACCCAGATATTCTGCTGCTACCATATTGTGAAATTGTCTCTATGAGAAATCGTGATTTCTTACGTTTCTGTTCCATGATTTACTCTTGTTTCATGGGGTCAAACTCTTGGAAATCTGTATTGTTTTGGAAAAGTTTGCTGGGATAAATTCACCCTAGTCCGTGATCAGGTTTGGTGACGTTGTTTCTGGTGGTGTCGTTTCTGTGACACTTACGGTTCAAAGTGTCATAATGAAAACTTCTATCAATTTATAATTACTTTTTTACTGACTAAAATACTATTTCACTGGATTTAATGTTTCATTATAAGGATTAAAACAACACTTCTAATAAGCTTGATGGATTTATTTACTAACAAAATAAAGACTTTCCTTTTTGAACAAACCGGAATTTATGATGTCATATTCTACTATTACTGGAACACAAAAATTATAAAAACTCTTAAACAAATTCAAATAAGACATATGTCCATATTTAATTTTCACAAGGTTTTTGTCTTGGGAGTACCCCCTAGACTCTCCTCCCACACTCCTTGATGTGGGTCCTGCATGTTGATGTACATCCTATTTTGGGGTTGGAAATTTAACTGGCATATAGAGAAGTTTAAAATTTGGTCCAAAGTAGGAAAATCGGCTTTCATAAAACTAATTTTTTATACATATAATTTTAGAATGATCCTTTATTAACATCATTGATATAAACTTAACTTGTTATATTTCATCATAAACAGTACATGTCTGTTTGCATTTTTGTAGGGATTTAAGAACCACTTTGAAAAATGAAGCTATATTTCTCAATGTATATTAATCTACTTTAACTGGCGGGTGGTAGGAGGGGAGTAGTAAAAAAAGCCACATATGTGCCTCTCTTCTATTTTGAGTAGTGAGGCCCACGTTTATATCAATGCACCATATATAATGACCACTGCTAGAGTATGTTCTCCACACCTTTTTACCTGAATGACAGTTGAAAAATCACATGTTTAGGTTTTGGGTTACCAACACTTGTAAAAGATCACTGTTTTGCTATAAATGATCATTTTTTAACTACATGTTATATTTTACACTAAAAATAATATAAACTTAAGTTTTCTCACACTATTTCAATACTATTAATCATTACTTTTTATCCAACCCGAAACAAATATTAAACATAATTAAAAGTACTTAATCTTAGTTTTGGAATGTTATCTACAATGTTTAATATAGTGCACACATTCATACTGGTATCGTATTTGCTTGGAAAAGAGAAAATACTTGTCTTTTTTATACATATAATATATCAAATTATGATCACTTTATCGTATTTCGAAATATTTAACTGAATAAAATATTTGTATCCTCTGCGTAGGTGCACCATTGTAAAGAGCTTGTTTGTGTCGTGATCAATCACATGATTTAAATTCGTTAGTCGCCATTTTGAAGCTATATTCGTTAGACCTTTTGTGAAAGTGCTGTTAATAATCATTTATTTTAAGTGGAATAAAACGATAAATAAGCTTTGTACCCGTCCTCAAATAAATATAAATAATATTGGCCTGAATTAGTGTGTATCACATTCATACATTACTATATATTTTATTTACAGCTATCCAAAGTGACAGACGTCAGCTGTTGGCGTAATGATACATTAGGGATTATTTCTAGTAACTTTTTGAACTGTCATCCAAGTAAGTGGTGAATGTTCTCTACTTGGATGGAATGGTGAGCTAGCAGGTGCATCACACTGAGTGGGTGTTGGGAAAACACTCTTGACATTTGGGAATTTGGTGGATAGTCGAGATCTTGAGTTGGAAAATTCTAGAATTACTCTGTACCACAACTTTGGATTATGAAAGTTTTTCACCACAGACTGATACAGACAATTTTAAATTTCCCAACCTTCGATCCCTTTCTTCAAAATTACTAACTTCATATCTCATAGAACATTGAAATGAGATACCTTCTGTAGTGGATTGTATGGAAAGTTTAGTTAATCAATTTGGCTAGTAGCACCATTGTCCCTTCCTACTAAGGTAATGTTTTAAAGTTGATCTCTTGATAAGGCCTGGAGTCCTTACAAGCCAAAACTTGTTAGCTTTCCTACACGCAATGATGGTGAATCTACAAAAAAATAACACTTTTAACTTACAAAATCCATCATTTACAAATAATTTTTAAAATACAGTTGCCTAAAACCTCATTTTAAGGCTTAATTATATTCTCAAATTGTACCATTTTCACGGGGGAGCTGCTCCTGGTGCCTCTGTTAACTGAGGTACCCC
>CABFWB010000095.1:110528-132437 GCA_902151455.1 Timema bartmani
TAACTGAGGTACCCCTCCCCCCCCCCCGGTGTTCTCAATGTTCTCCTTGTACTTTCCCTGGTCACCTGATGATTTTTCTAATAGCAGAATGCCTAGAGTTGAGAAAGTCATGGTTCCACCCCCATACCCCCCAAAAAAATTTCATGTGCCTTCCCTGTGAGCTAGTAGTAATAATAAATATATGTGCCTCTCTGCTCTAGGGTGACTCGGGGGGCCCACTCTTGTGTCAAGACACCAGTAGCAATGATCGTTGGTTCGTGGGTGGTATTGTCAGCTGGGGTATTAAGTGTGCTCATCCTAGGCTGCCAGGAGTCTACGCTTATGTGCCCCGTTATGTGCCATGGATCACTCAACAGATGGCTCTCTACTCAGACTGAATACAAAACCTTCCTAGATAAAAAAAAAAAGGCACAATTTAACGAAATGGGTTTGGCAGAAATGTCTGCTAGGAGTCTTCCAAAAGATTGACTATACTTTAAGAAATGTTGTTTATATTGTTCTATTCAGATAGACTTTAGAATAGAATAACATTACAATTTGGTGATCTCAAATTGTGTGTTAGAAGTATATTAGCACAAAATTATTGTCAATTCTTCAATTAAAATAAACAAAATATGATTAGTATTAAGATTGGCAGGTTGCGAATTGTGTCAAATTTTTTGAAACAAAATGTGTTCTTAAAAGTAATTATTTAAATCTTAACGTTAAAATCATTGGACATTGTTAAAATGGAATGAAAAATTGAAGGTAGATTTAATTACAGCTATAGGTGGTGAACGTCTTGTGTGTGAGAATGTATCCACAGAAATAAATGTTTCGCAAGTGTTGGCATAGTGACGTAACGCTTTCATAAACATGGAATCATAAAATAAGTATGTTTAGTGCAAGCTAAGATAATCTACTGTACATAAGAAATACTAGGGCTATACTTGTGACAAATCTAGGTTGAATCCTTGTTTGATCACTAGGGGTAGCTAGGATATATTTAGCGATTATTGTAGTAATCAAAACATCAGGGAAGAAGTACCCTTATTCCCTTTATTAGCAATGTTAGATTACCAGAGACAACGTTTCCCTTAGCAGACTGGAGCCAAACTGCTTTAGCAAATAATTAATATCTGGATGAAAAAAAATCCCACGTCTGAGTCAATGTATTTGTATGCTATTAGTTTGTCTTTCACGATAAAGATAGCTTATTTTAGTAAAAATTGCAAAATAAATAAAAATATATATTTGAATGATGAGCTTAGTGATGTATCTATTAGTTTAAAGGCCCATAACACACATAGATTATAAACGCCTGTCATACCTAATTGTAATATATTGTGATCTACTAAATTCCTGACTGCTACCGTTTTACTTTGAATTCCTAAATAAGATCCGAAAAAAAACTAGCTAAACTTAGAATTGATCAATTAATCTTTATTCGATATTTGCGTGAGATTCAACTTAATTAAAACATTTTGTAATTTTTTTTAGTTAAATTTATAAGCGACAAGAGATTAATCATTTGCTCTCGATTATCGGAAATTGTTCAAATTTAGCTGGTAGCACATTTTTCTAAGATTACTTGAGATAGTAAGTTAAGTTATTCGGCTCTAATAATAAAAAGGATAGGAAATTATCGTTTCAAGAACAAGAGAGAAGGCATCAACAATGTCCGAAACTAAGATCATAGATGGACTAAGTTTGTTAAAAATTATTCTTTTAATTATTATTTTAATTTTAACCATAATTAATATTGTATCTTAATTACCGGGATTTTGAAATATGTTCTGTTTTTATACTTTTGTGCTTGCTAAATTGTGTATTAAAAAAAAATAGTGCGCTTTAGTGATAATTTAGCGACTTAGAGCCAGATCTGTAGTCAGACTTGGTAATCCTCAAGTGCGGTGCTACACTAAACACCAAACACAAAACGACACCCATCCTAGACCACAATCGAATGGACCAGTTTTTATTCCATTCTGGTCTAGCTAGTTGTCGTTTTGTGTTTGGTGCAACACCATACTTGAGGATTACCAAGTCTGACTAGGATACTGGCATTCAATCTAAGGAAAGAGAAGTAGGAGAAGGGGAATTTTAATGAAAGGCACCAGATTTTGAACTGCCAGAAGAATTCATAACCTTACTGAGAAAGAGTAATCGCCATTGAGCAGATCCGGAACTGGAACACTAGGCTTCCAAATAAAGATCCTAAAACGATAGAACCAATCGTTTTCCTTCCCTCACCCTCACCAAGTCTTACCAACCGTCAGGGGATATTCACATTTTACTATAAAACTGTGGAATGTGTAAGGACGGTAGTATTTAAATGGTTTAGAACTTGCACCTTGCATTTGCGTGGATGGAGGGTGGGAAATCATTTTAAAAAACCCTTTGCTACCCCTGAACGGTATTCAAGCGCCCAACTTACCATAACCGGTAGCCCAAACTAAACGAGAATAACATCTCGTTCACGTGTCCACTGATGCCGATAAATGCACTTTATGATGGTAGTGAAGCCATTGTGGAGCTACGTTTATACTACATTATTATTGTAGCTCATTAAAATATGATACAATCCACTTCGGTGGCCGTGTGGTCTAAGGCGCTACTCTCATAGTGGACTACACTGTAGATGACGGGGAGATCAAGGTTTAGATATAGATCGAGTATACTGAGGTTTTTTTACCAAAATGGTTTTACACTCTCCTTCCCAGCAATTGCTGGGTACACTTGCTCTAAATATAGCCTACCTAATACCTAAAACCATTAGCGCAACTTGTACTTGAGAGTATAACACAAACGTGTAGTAAGATATGGTGCTAGGAAAAAAGGAATATGACACACTAGCAGAAGCACCCAGCACTTCCCGGGGTAACCACGCAATGAATGGTGTGGTTACCTCGGGCAACGCTTCTCTTTACTTCAAACAGATAGAAAAAAAAAATCTTAAATTTTTATTTTTTCTGACCCAATATTTAATTAATTTAGGCATATGAAAACAAAAATTTAAAAATTATGGCTTGGAACTGCAAATTTTCGTGAACAGGGGTAACAAATTTTAAAAATGTCAGACATATATGCGATAAATATGAATGAAATATGAATAGAATCGTGTTTTTTTTGATTGCAAATCCACATGGTGAAGAGAAAGAGCAAAAGTGTTCACCAGAGTGCAATTACTATAGAAGGTATTATGGGCGCAACAAAAATGATCGCGATAAGTCCTTACCAATTATTTAGATTAGTTAAGTTTGACCTAATTTATAAATAATTTTCACATAGTTAATGATATTTTACTACATATTTTCTCCACTTTTATATTTTACTATTCATTAATATGATATATATAATGGGGGAAACTAGCCTAGAATGACATACACCTTTTACGTTTTCAATTATCTCATCAAATATCTTTATTAAATTTCATGTTTCAAACATTTTTTAAACTATAATATAAAAGCATTTAAATGTGGTCAGAGTTTCTGGCTGCAGAGCAAAAGTCCTAGATTTGACTTCCAGTGCTTCCAAAAATTTTATGTAAAGCAGCCAATCTGGGTCAACTCAGCCTTGTGAGGACAAATTACGAGCTACTTAAATAAAGAAGTAACAGCTGGTCTAAAAAACTGAGATTAACGGCCGAAGGGCTCGTTGTGCTGACCAAATGGCTTCAATACACAAATTTTAGAGCTATCATAAAATTGTACTTATTTTATAAGAAAAAATATAGTTTCAAAAAGAGTACTTTATTAGTAATTTTATTTTTACTGTATGGGTAAAATGACATGAATTAACTCTAACACAGAACTTAAGCGACCTGGTGGTCTAGGGGTAAGGTGTTAGACTTCTGTGCTGAGGGTCCGCGGTTCAATCCTTGGTCCCGGCACAGATTTATCTGATTGCCAAACCCTTCCTTCACCTCTGACAAGACGTGTATTAATCACAACTTGTGAATGTGTGGAATGCCAGGCCTCCACCGTGGTTCGGATCCCACGTTAAACTGTAGGTCCTCCATTTCATCTCACGACCACCCTACCATTACACATTAGCGTAAGTGCGTATAACCCGAACGGTTAGTAAGACGTGATGATGATAGTAATAATAATATTATTATTATTAATAATAATAATGATAATATAACACAGAAAAATATTTAACTTGATTAAAAGGAACCTTTTATTATAATGTATGCATTACTAAATATTATTATTATATCTTGAAAATCTCACACAACATGTTTTTCCCTCTTAGTAAAGAAGTCAGTACACACATTATGAGCTGACAATTTTGTAATGTGTAGTGCGCAGACTATTCAAAAACAGCCGATAACTTTATTTAAGTGACCATGAAATGTGCTGGTAAGGTTAGGTGTTTACTAGCACTCTTCACACTGACCAATTATTCCAGACAGGCTGCGCTAGTGGTGTTTTATTCCAAACCTGGTTCGCCATATTTAATTTAGGCTGGGGCATTTCCTTAAAATCTCCCTACTTTCTCTTAATTTGAAATTAATTGATTTTAAGATTTTAAGTCCATGATATCCAGTAATGTTACAAGGGCGTATGTACAAAATAGTAATTAAAATAATTAATAACTTTATAAGAAATATAGGTCTATGGAAATAATTGTGGTTAAAGACATGACATTAAAATTAATATTGTGTAAAAAAACGTTAAATAGGGAAAATGTAAGGGTTAAAATTTTATATAAAAATGAATGAATAGATGCAAGCTCAAATTTACATGAAATTAATTTGAAATGTGGACTGAATTGTATGACTTTTTAAATGACGTGTCACAATCAAAAAACACTTATATAAAAATTAATATTTACTAAAGTAAATGTTGAGTATACGGTATACACATTCTAATACCACTTTCAAATGTATCATAGGTCTACTTGAAATAATTCCAATCAATAGTCAATGCAATTTTTGTCAAAAGAAACTGAAAGAATTACTGTTAAATAACTCTGACTTTCCCACAGCTAAATAATGTTTAATTAACTCTGTAAAAAAATATTTACCATTCAAGGGGAGGGAACTGAACCATTTTTACTCCTCATCCCCCATTTATGTAACGCCATTAATCTATAAAGGCTAAACATTTGTTTTAGATAAAGTCCAGGCAAATTTGAAAAATGTAGACTTATCCCACATATACAAACAGTTTAATGAATTAAATTATTTTAGTCTCCGCGATAATATTATTTCTTCTCTAGGAGCTTAAGATTTTTAAAAATACGACTGTGAATTATTATTAAAAAAATAATTTAATTTGAAATACATGTTTCATTTTAGATTTAAATTTTATGTGTTTCCATAGTAATAGACAGTACTATTATATTTATAGGATATTTCACAGAATATACAATTTTAACTTTAAATGGGGATGTGTCCATATTTTTACACTAAATAATAGTATACATTTTTCTTTCTTGCATTAAAAATGAGTTTAGATTCATTCGTTCTTTATTATAAAAAAATATCGTACTAAAAATAATATTATATTTGTATCAATATACCTAAGCGTAAATAATTAGCCAGGCTGATAAATAGCTGCTAAACACATTTGTTTGTTAATTATATACAGTATTTGATGTGAAAAATAGTATTGGCCTTATAACGCCATATAAATAATACATGGACAATATTTTATGTATAATGTTGTCTATAAAAGTTAGTTTCTTAGATCATCCATAACATATACTAAAATATGTTAAGGAAATTACTTTACAGTGTGGCAGTTACAATAAATAAACACTTTCTCATTAGAGAAACTGTGTGTAGTAGTTAATAATGTCTTCTGAAGATTGACAATAATTATAATGATCATTTATAGATATATGAACTATTTTGTATTTCGCATTTCACTAATTTTGTGGGTATTTATTATTCCAATTTGTCCTATTGGGTAAATTTAAGAGTAGTTTACGGCTTATGTAATAAAAAGCGCTTTGCGTTTTTTACTTTCCTATTTTTCATTATAAATATGTACCTCATAATAATGTATACTATAATTTGTTCTGTGAATGATTTTTCATAAGCCTTTTACTTAGAATTGTCACTTATTTAATAGTTTATGTAAACAATAGAATATAAATAAGCATAATAAACACTATCATAGATAACGGTAAAAATATACGTACAATTTTGCAAACCCTCGAGGTTTGCAAAGTAAAAAATATTCACATTTAATTTAACTTAACTTATTGTGTTGATTCCTTAAAATGAATACAAATTTTTATTTATTGAATAAAAACACTAAACTTAACCACAAATGTAGTCACAGTTTAAGGGAAAACATATCTCTAAATAATGCATTCAATATTTTATGTTTAAATAATTCAATAATGATTTAATTAAGGGAATAAGGGAAGTTTTAGGTAAGTATCAATCAATCAATCTTGGCCATTTAAATCATAAAACATCACAAACACGATGATTGCGAACGACTAAGCTTCGTTCCTATATAATATTTTTTTCTTGGTCTGATATTTAATTACGTTCCCTGCATTATAAATATTATGATTTAGGAATCTACAATAATTATTTCGACCATTAAAAAAAATCAATATTGAATCTAATTTTTCCCTGGTGTCTAGTTTATTTTAATCTCCCTTTTCAGAAAAAATCGATATGTATCTCCTTAATCAAATAATATTTTTCAAAATGTTGCATAGGCCACTTAGCACTGTAACTACTTTGAGCTATAGCTAAACGTCATATAAACAGCTACAAGCTTACTACAAAAAATACGTAGACACATTTAGATGCTGATGTATTCTTTCAATAACATTGTATCACATTTTAATTACATAATGAAACTTTTTTACAGTAAAATATACTTATATCCAGGGCTTGAAAAAATTTAGGGTGGCTCACCAGTCAATAAAATATGTCACTTCTCACCCAATTTATGTTAACAGCTTTAAAAAAGGCATTCATTCACTTTTATTTCTACGTAACTCTGCGTACCAAACCAAACAAGAAGCGCCAAATGTTATTAGTGATTCTCTGTCTTCGTTGTGTTTTGATGGCCAAACGGTTTCAATATTGGACAAACCTGATTTATATCTATCTTGAAATCCCCCTCGAACCGCAATAAGATATCGATATCACCTTGCGAGAGAATCGCTATGTAGTCATATCAACAGGATAGCGTATGAAGTATCCAGCTCAACCATAATGAAATATACGATTTTAAAAACTAATTTTTTTTTTTACTTGTCAAGTAAAAATTTTCCCTCGTCACAGATGCGAAGACAAGGCTTTTTTCAAGCCCTGCTTGTACACAACGACGCAAGGGTTTGTTTTTTTCGAAATATTGAGACATTCGTGAGTTTGTAGCTCATATGGGAAGTTTAACTTTTCGTTACAGTGTAAGCACCTAAACTCTTGAAAACGTTTATAAGAGAATTTATATTTTGTTTTAGTTAAGCGTAGAAATTTAAAGTGCTTATACAGTTGTGTAGTGTGTATTTCATTACCTATAGGCAAGGCATTGGTTTGGCTCTTTCAAATCTAGCTTTGGTTCAGCAGCCAAAATGTTTCATTCAGGCATAGATTTTATTTTATGGATAATTAAATAACATGTTATAAAATAAAAATTGAGTTTTGATTCATATTTAAGTTTGAATCGTATTTCCCAAATAAATATGTTCTTTTACCTAAAGTACTCGATAGAAGAAGTTGATAGGACGTGGTCCAAGATGTATCCAAAGATAATAATCATTATGTAGTACACCCACTAATGTATGCCAAGTTTGAAAGCGAATTGTGGTCACGAAGATAAAGGAGAAATATTTAGTAGAAATAATTCTCTCAAACTCAGTATTTAACTAAAACCATATAATTATAGGTTTCATATTACGTTACAATAATTAACATATAGAATATATTTTATTTTGTTCTGATACTATATAATATATCAACAGTAAAAAATGTACTAATTGCATTATTAATCTCTCCTTTAAACTGACTATATTAAAAAAAGAATTATTCTAACAAAACATTAGTATTTAGTTTAAGAATGAACATATAACTTAATTACAACTAGCACTTTTATAAATATTGTCTTATCTTGTGTATTTTTTCAATCGACTGTAGGCCTATATTATTGAAATGATTTGCTGTGAACTGCCATATACTCGCGATATGTATTTAAAACTGGAGGCTTACTTTATATTTATAATGTAGTTCCAAAAAACATGCAGGTTCCCTTCTCATGCTATTTCAAACAATCAACGCACAAGGTATCTAGAATAGCATTCCTATTGTGGATATTCTATTAGATAACTTTTGAACAAATGTACAGTAGAACTATGTTATTGTGAAAGTGTTTATTAAAATAATTAAATCCGTGAGTTAAAATGTTATGTAATTCTTAAAAAAAAATTCCTACATTATACATGTAAAAAAAAATAATTAAAAGTGTAAAATAGATGTCCTTTGTAAATTGTGAAATTCATGTTTATCAAAATATCATACTATATTTTAACAAAAAGTAATTGATTCAGACCTTTCGACGCATTTATTTTGTTAATATTTGTACCTAAGAAATGTAATTACGTACATATCTTATAGTCCATATAATATGGCAAATTATGTAACGTGTTTGAATATGAAAAGGTTATGCAATCAACTAACAGATTTTGATATCATAAAAAAATTAACTATAAATTTTACTTTCATTATATACATAATTATTATGAACGTGATATGTATTTGGTCCATGATTAAATCAACATAATATGTTGGGATATTTGGTTTCACCTTGAAGCTCACAGAACCCTGTACAATCAGTTTGGCTATCATATGTATGCTAGTGTGATCTTACATGTCATATTACATGTTACATATCTTATTATTTAGACTGAGTACAAATATAATTCTCTTCTATAAAATAAAATATTTGTACTATAGAATAGCATGATGTGTTCTCGACAGACATTCAAAACAAACGGGACTATTTGGAAACCTCTTGAATTTAGCTTTCATTCAAACTTTTATCAAAACTAAATTCCGACCCTGGTGGGACTAAACCCAGTCTCTCTTAACTGTTTCTGTGGCTGGATCCAAGAATAAAGCCCCATATACATACTCCGTATCCGTAGTCCATAGTCCGTAGTCCATTGTCCTTAAATATTGAAGCCAAAGTATCAGATTACTTTGTCTACAGAGTCCTGACCGTAAGTCCTTAATCCATAAAAATTGATCAACTTTAACTTTCTAAAGACTATTTTATACCGACTACCAATCACAATTAAGTAAATACGTGCGTGCGCATCGAAATATCAATGGCAACGAAAGGCTCCGTTGTTAGTTATAAGTTTGATAGTTCAAATAGTGCTATAGTTATATTTATTGTGATAGTACTTAACCTACATTTAAAGTGTATCCTGGATGTTTTCTCAAGATAAGTTGTTTTAGTTTCTCTTATTGATCAACTGACTGCATGGCAGTTGCTCCTTACTGTAGACGATTTTCTTTCGAAGAGTTTTACTGAACGAAGTCTCTATCTCATTGGTTGTCTTGGTCACATGATTGAGGGTACGGGCTGTGTGGACGCGAATATAATTTCTAAGGACTACGGACTACGGATGTAGTCTGTATAAGGGTCTTAATGCTGTCATTTGTAGCTAATGAGGATGGCAAGATTATTAATAAAAAACACTTTTATAGGAATGATATAGTATATAGATATTTGTTCCAATATCATAAGGAAAAGACAAATGGAATCATATAAAAATCATTTTATCAATTAATGGTCAATTGTTTTTATTTTATAAATAATTTATATTAAATATTTTAAATATATTTTCTTTAATTATTAGTAAAAAATTAAAAACACTACGCTTAAGATGTTTTTAGAATAAAATTATATTGATTTATCTCATTTTACTCATTTGGTTTGAAGATGACTTTAAATAAATGTTTGAGATTTTAAAATAATTTTGCCAAGTATAAAAGCTGTTTCATAAACAGCAATTTAGCATATAATAGAACTGAACAAAAGTTAATGTTTTTTTAACTGTACGAATCCAGTAATATAGGCTATGATTGTATACAAAAATATAACCAATATAGCCACACCGGGTGTGCTGTAAATCAGTACTAAGGATAATGGAAGCTAATCCTAGTTCAAAGGTAATTCGAAAATATTGTATGGAAAGGGTTGTAAAAAGAACTGTTGATGAGTAAACGTGGCATAAAGGATAATATGTTCTATAAATGAAGGGTACAGGGAAAAGGGTGAAAGTCCAATTTTAACTCAAATTGTGTTAGTGCTGCCATCTGTTAGACAATCACGAGATCTTTCTACTACACTTTATATTATGGTTAAGAGAGGTCTCTGTCATATTTAAATAACTAAACAAAAGTATTTTCTGGGTATTGAAATGACCTCCAATATAGCAGCATTCTTAAAACAGTAAAACATAAATCGCCATAGTTCAAGACTGGTAGACGTTAAGGCCGTGACGTAGGCACACATCAGATGATACATTGCTAAGAATGCTGGGCTTTCAAATCTTTGAGCTGAAAGGCGCAAGCACTCCATTTTTATTAGTGTATTACACAATTATAGAGTAGCGATGAATAAGGTATAATTTAGAGCAAATTTAGCCAAATTTACGCGCGGGGAGGGTGGAAAACCATTTAGGAAAAATCACCCTCTCTGTACACCCATCTAGGATTAGAGCCCAGATCTGTCGCCGAAAACCAGATCAAACGAAGTTGACGTCAAGTCCACGTGACAACCGATGTGACGTGCTCCCATAGTGCATGAATCAGCAAGACAATCAAAGTCACAGTTACACCTCTTCCAGGAAATGAAACAAACGGACCCTGAGGAACTACATAAAGAGCGCTCTACCTCAGTGGCGGTCGGTCCATGTAAGCATTGAAAGCACTGCTTGACTACTTTCAGCGAAATAATTAATATTCTAGTAAATAAATTAAAATAACGTAAATATTTATAAAATCCCAAACATAATATATTTTGACAGCCTCTTTATTTAAGATTTTTTTTTTCCAAGTGTTTCTGTGGAGTTGTCCTCTCCACGAAGCCCCTGATAGCGTTATAGTACTAAAAGCATTCTCATCTGTGCCTCTATGGTCTTCAAATGGCATGAGAACTAAAGCGCATGCGCGTCTTATAGGTCCCCTATACAACCAGTAGAGGTAGAATAAAAGCAAGGTTAAACTGTTTCTTGCTATCGTGGAATGAAAGAATAAATGTGAATATCAACCTAGTGCCCATTGTCAATGTTGGAGCATGCGAAGGGTCAATTATACTTTAGTTGTGTTTACTGGTGGGTCTCTTACGGGTCATAATTTGTTTGATTAAGGTGTTAGTCTTTATATTTTATTTTATTTACTATATTATTTATTTTAATTTAATATAAATTTATATTTTCAATATGTGTGTGGGTAACTAGGAATGTGTCGTTAGTAAATTATTAGTGAAATCTTTTTCAACTTTTCAAGACTTTGCTTTTAAAAGTGAGATTGTTTAAACTGGTAGACAAACACCTGATCTACCCCCACTTACTTTCAGTAATTTTTATAGTAAGTCTTAATCCATAGATTTAAATTAATTTATTTGTATGAAATTATTATTTTATTTACTCTGCTCCCAAAAGGGTCATCTTAAAATTAGTTCATGATTTATGGTTTATTTTGACTTAAATTATGCTCCCAAGAATTTAATGCAAAAAAAAATAAATCAAGGCTCCTTGCCCAGCTCCCGAGCCCACCAACCGCCACTGCTCTGGCTAGTTGTTCAGGAAAACTATCTTGGGTCAAAGAGGTAATCAGTCACAAAGATCAGTTGACGTTAAGATACTTCTCAAGACATATTGTATGGATGTTATGGTCATTTTAAAACGCCCTCTTAGGTGGAAGATGATTCAAATGGTCTCTCGGTGGGAAGCTTGTAAAGATAGGGTCTTGTGAATGTTGCAGCAGCAAACATATACATATATATATGTATATATATATATATATGTATATATATATATGTATATGTATAAGCGTTGTGGTGGGTCTTGCTCTATTGCAATACCTTCATGTGTTGCATAAGGGTAGGATTGTGTAAATGTTCATTAATGTTTTCCACACTGAATTACATACATACATACATAACATACATAACATACATAACATACATAACATACATAACATACATTACATACATTATATACATTACATACATACACACACACATATACATACATATACACACATACATAACACATACATACGTACATACATACATACATACATACATACATACATACATACATACATACATACATACATACATACATACAATAATCACGCTGTTCCCTTACAGGGTAGGCAAGAAACTGTGAATACAACTCAAAAAACCACAACTCCATACTCAATCCATCCTCACCAACGTTCTCCACACTTCCCTATCCTTGCATACTCCCTTAGCTTCAACAACATCCATAAACCGAGTCATACACGCTCTTTTATTCTTAAAACTCTTAATGTTTCTCTTTTTCACACATTTGTCTACAACATTTAGCCACGTCTTACATTGACTACCCCTTCATTCCGATCCACACACTCTACCTTCATATATTTGTTTCGTCCCTCTATCCACACTCATTCTCTCAACACGTCGAAACCAACGTAGACGCTTATTTCACATTTCCCTATTAAATTCCTTTTCAAACTGCACTTCTTCAGCACCCATTCGTTACTGACTCTGTCCATACGAGTTTGTTCCACACAAATCCTTGATAAAATAAAGCCGGATTATATTGGTGGAACAATAGTGTCCTAGTAATTATTGTTACTTGCACAATATTTTCGTCCATTATTTCAATGCGGCTTTATCATGGCTGTATACATTCTCATAACGAGGTTGAAACAATCCTATCTACCATATGCACAGTTGAGAAATGGTCTTGGTTTATGGGGCAAAGAAGTTTTTGTAACATTCGGTTTAAGACCGTCAACCTGAAGCTAAATTCCCTTTAGTATGTGATCCATATATCCATAGTATGTGTGTGATTTGCCCATTACTTTATGCACTTCCGTGAAGAGTTAAGACACTTAAAAACAAGACAAAAAGATGTGTATTTATTTGTGTTGACCTCATTCGTGAGGTATCTTCCCCGATTACTGTTTTTACAGTCAAACATAACCGGCCACACATACAATCTTAACGTTGATAGGATTCCACAAATATTTGCTTTTCAGTACGTGGCTTTTTATTTTTCATTGCATCTTACTGCTTGTCAGAGCTCTCCCCATCGGACCCATGGCCATATAAAATTTGCTGCTAGATTATTAAGCGAACCAAAGGATTAAGGACCCCTCATTAACTGAGCCATTGAATTTAGGTCCCATTATTAACTGAGCCACTGAATTTAGGCCACGTTATTAGCTGAGCCACCGAATTAAGGTGCCATTATTGACTGAGCCACTGAATTTAGGCCACGTTATTAACTGAGCCACTGAATTTAGGCCCCGTTATTAACTGAGCCACTGAATTTAGGCCCCATTATTATCTTAGCCACTGAATTTAGGCCCCATTATTAGCTGGACCATTGAATTTAGGCCCCATTACTAACTTAGCCCTTGAATTAGGGCCCCCTTATTAACTGGACAACTCTATTAAGGAACTCCTTATTTTGTGGGAAAAATTAATAAAGAAATCGATTAGTAATTGGGCCACTCAAATTTTAAATACCCTGATGTAATATTTTTTAAATTGAAAAATGATAGCTGGACAAAAGAATCGAATCCGGGACATTTGGCTTAGTACGCCACTGCTCTAACCACTGAGATATCCAGGAGTCATCCCGTGCCAGGGAGAAGAATATTATAGTTTGATGAGGCTATAACCGTAATTATCAAATTTAATAACTTGGCTATTTAATCCAACCTGAATGTTAAATATCATTATGTTCCACGTTTATTTTAAAGGTAAAGCTAGCTTTCACTTGCATTATTTTTTTATGAAAAAATCTTTAAAACTCAAATGGAGTAGATTTAATAAACATGTTTTAAGTCATACAATTATAAATAAATACATATCCGTAAAATATATTGTTACTTTTAACTGAGAATTTTTTGTATCAATATAAGTAGTTTTATTAAACCCTAATTACTTCTTGATTATTTTGTTTGCTATATGTAATTAATGATTAATCTTTATTTTATATTCGAATGTCTAACTAATTATCTATGTACAAATTGAAATAGCGTATAAATTAAAAATTTATAGTCTCTTTGGATTGTAGCCATTATGAGTTATAGTTACTCTTTTGAAGTTCTGTATGCGTTACGTAACAATTTTAATGTGGAAATAGCTCGTATGTGTCAAAAGTGCCTTTCAAGTCATGGACAAAATAAAAAAAGAAGAAGTAAATCAGAAATTAAAAATAGATTTTATTACTATTATGTAAGACATGAATCTATTCAAAAAATTAACATATTATACCCTGATAATATCTTAGAAACTATATAAAAGTTTTCAAATTTGATAATAAAAAGCAAGTCTTGTATAGTGCTGTTGTTTTATGTTTTATCTTTTTACTAAAAGAAACATACACTATAAAAACTTGTAACTTTGACTCGTTATGACTACTATCCTCTCTTAACAACATAATAGGCCTATTAATTAACTATAAAAAAAATTAAAAATCACCTTATCTTATTTTATCAATGCAACAAAAATCATCAAATTTTATTTTATTATCATAATAAAAATCACCTAATTTTAATTCACTATCATAATAAAAAATCATCGTATATTGTTTTAATAGGAATAGGAACTATCATATACATTCCCCACTAATACAATAAACTATTTCACTGTAAAGTTAGAGAGTTATATTTTTTTTACCTTCTTAATTGTATTAGTGATTACATTAAAATTATCTGTATATTATAAAACACATTCAATTATTACGTTTATACATCTAGTTAATTTTCTTTTGAATATTTAATATAATACTAACAATATATTACAATAATTATTATATCGATTTATTTAATATAAAGTTTGAATCTAACCTAACACACACACTTATTCTGAAAGATGCCGAAGTACCTATGAACCATGCATTGCAGTAATAATATAATGTGAATCCTGATTTTTTAAATGTTAAAGGTGAGATGGAAGGTGACTCGAGAAAAGGCCAGTGTTTTTGCAGTTTTTATATCAAAACTTTTTTTTTTGGTCAAAATAAATAAAATATTGTTCCGGTACAAACATATAGTTTAATTTTCTTCACATGGTGACCTCAAAATTTCTTGAATATTTATCAAGAGTGTTCTGTAATTTAATGACAACTTTTTCTCTTGATTTAAAAAGTTTGTTAGATAATGCCACCATTCTCATGAAAGATATTCAGGAACTGTTGATATCACCTTGTGAAGAGAATTAAACTATTTGTTTGTACTAGAGCAGTGTTTGATTTATTTTGGCAAAAAAAAAAAAATGTTGCCATAAAAACTGCAAAAACACTGGCCTTGTCTCGCCATCCCACGCGATTAATTTTATTTTTACTATCATGGTAGTATTAAGCTTTTACGGTTGTATTTTATGAAATAACAATGTTGAATAGATAGGATCAAATCGAACTACTGTTATTTAAAGTATTTCAATGGTGGGGTACATACACAGTTTATTTATACCTGATTACTGAATGAAGCTGATGTTAGGGTCATAACTTTAAATTTAATATTTATATGAGTTAAAATACTCGTTTTATCCCTTTTCGTTGAGTTACCTAATGATTAGGATGATGTTACTCTGACACTAGCTTGAGATATTTTAATGAACTTCTTTAACTATAATTATGATATAGTATACAATTAAAAGTACAAAATAAAAAAGGTAGTTGTTGTCATTATTATCATAACAATAAATGTTATGGCATATTTATGATGTACAACTCTTAATTTTGCATATTTATTATTAGAATGTGGTAGATTGTGGTATATTTACATTCTTTGTTACTTGTATTGGTCATTTACTAAAAGCCAAAGTTACCAATCAAACGTATTTGTGAGGTACAGTAATTTTTTGAGTAACTTTATATTTTTTAAAACTAAATGCATTATAATGCATTTTATTTGATGTAATTAATATATTTCTAACCCGTTCAACTGGTCATAAAATATTTTGTTTATTGATAGTGATAATAATAGCTACAAATCTAATGTGCTCTAATGATATTTTCGATATAACTAGTCTATTGTCATTGACAAAACAAATTGAATGTTTCCGTTTGATAAAAACACTTCAATTAATGTTACACTGTTGAGCACGTATGAGATTTAAGTGAGATTTTAAAATTATTCCTATATTGTGACTGTTAGTTCAGTACAGGAAATTAACATTTTACTTTTAAAAAAGAATAATTTTATGTAGCTATGCTCAATATTTTTTGGGAGGTAAAAAGTGTTGGTAACAAAAATATTTTATTGCCAGTGGAATAAGTTCTGAATTAATATAAAAATGTCTTCCCCAGATGAAAAATTATATATTTTTTTAATATTTGGAAACAAAAATGAAATGTTATAATGATCACATTTTATATAAAAAAAAGGTACACAATATGGCATCCTTCTTTCTGTGAGTAGTGAAATGAGTACGTCATCTAAATTTTAAAATTGGTTTGCCATAGGAAGTGCCATATAATATACAAATTTGCCAATATTGCTAACATTTTCAAAAGTGACTTTTTAAGGCGCTAGAATAGTCGATCAGAAATTCCTAAACGCCATGAACTAAGTGGACTTATACCGTGACTGGGCAGAGAGCTTTCCGACAGTAGGAGAATAAACGGGAGAAGAGGAAAATGTGTGTTTTGAAACATCTATTAAATGGCATCATTCGATTCGCAAACATCCATTCTACTCTCCATTTACCACACATTTAGAACGTTATGTATGTTTTTTTTGGACTTTCCAGAATATAATATTACAAATTTTAAACAATGATTAGGGTCATAGGACATAGATTTGTGTTAATTCCATTAAACGCCTAACGTGTTTAGGCCGACTTTTAAAGGTTTTGTCAATATGTAACCTAGGTGCAACAACCAGCATCTGATCAGCAATAATTCAGTTAATTAGGCGGCCCCCCTTAACTCAAGCTATTAAAATTAACATTAAGTTATATGTCAAAGTAATAGCTTCAGGGCTTGATGTATACACACCTAAAAGTACATTCCATGTAGGTATATTCCTATGGTGACCAGTTTCAGGTATTATTTCTAAGATACAACTTATTATTTGACCTAATGATCTCTTTTGTTTGTATAAATGCTAAACAATCTTATTTATTTTATTTAGCAGGCTATTATTATGAATTTTGCATAAGTCCTGGTAAGGTGTACCTAAAAATCTGATGTTGTTATTTATTGTTTCGGTTTTAAATGAAAGCATTCTATTTGATATGTTTAATATTTACATAAAGTGTGGTGTGTATAATTATGGCTATCGTTTGTTTTATGAAGGGGTTATTAACGGATTCAAATAATGCTCTTTAGGTATTTTTACCCTTATTTAAATAATTCAGATATTAAACTATTCAAATCAGAGAATTACTTGATAGGGTATTTAATATAGATAGCTAGATTAATTACTTCAGTAAACTAGAACTGAAAGATGTTTCTTAGCGTCACTGTACACTGATAATAAAACAATCAATCATACTGTCAGAATAAATATTATTACTGTACGAACATAACCTATTGCTAGTATATTGATTGATACAGCGAATTATGAGAACAATTATTTCAATCAAATAAACTCAGTGGTTTTTACTTCTGAACATGAAAGATGGAAGATGATGTATTTTAATTACTAAACTTATGCATTTTTTATAACATGAAATGAGAATGTTTCCATCATTTCAACAAAAATATATTTAATCTATATTGTGATGCATGTTTGATATTTTAGTAGCTAAATGATATTTGGTTATAATGTTCTTTTTTTTTTCCTTAAGTGACACTTGGTTCAAACATAAAGTAATTTAGATTTAAAAAAAAAATTACATATGGCTTAAATGTTCTTAAACGTGTGTTGCTAAATTAACATAAAAGCTGTTCAATAGTATATTTAATATTAATTTTCCAACTACCGCTATATTTTTATCAAGTATAAAATTTAATTCATACTTAACATCAGTTATTTAATAAACCCTTAAAATATATAATATATGAAAAATTTCTGGAATTTAAATTTACGGAAACATCTGATTTGTATGGCGCTATCCAAACATAGTACGCATACTAATGTGGATGTATTTTAAATTAAATTAAATTTTGTTTAGTTAAAATGAAAATTGAAATGGTTGGTGTGCCTAAAGATGATTTGAGAGGATGGAGCTCAATCCCGACTGATTACTCTTAATTATTTTATTAACTTAGTGATTTTATAATCTAACTATAGAATAATATGTGTTCATTTTTTCTTTCTTATCCACATGACCATACGCCTTTCTAATAGAATAAGTCATTAGTATGTAATCATGTTAGTGTATGCAAAAATTCACTTGTAGAGAAGTTTGTTTGATATTTTTACAAAAATAAGCATTTGAACCCAACTCTTATAATTTGAAAACAAATTAATATGATCTATTAAAACGTATTAAATGAACACAAAACTTATAGTTAATTAGTAAAATATTTATTGTAATAAAACAATAACATCGAGAAAATATTCCTTACTAAATAATAATGTATAATGACAAGAATTAAAAATAATTTATTAATGTTAAGATAAGTTTATATATATTTATTGTCTTTGTTAAATGGGTTTTCTGATCAAAAAATTATATAATTTATTTTTGATAACAGATTATTTTCAATTAGTTTTGCCTCAAAAATTGAATCAATTTATTAATTTGTACGATTAAAAGTTCTAAATACTTTGAAATACCTTACCTACTTATTTAAATAGGAACATTCTCCATTATTCATTTGGCTACCTATTTCAGTCATAGTAATAGTAAAAAGTAGTAATACAAAAATTAGAATGATATAATAAAAAAACCAAATGTATATTTGCTTCTAGGATGTCATTTGAGCTTTTTAAGCAAACACTTTCTGAGTAACAACTCTTTTACCTCTAACTTCGTAAATAATAACATTTATAATAAATAAATATTCTCAAAGTACCGGTAATGGTTTACTTATAAATTTATCAATTCATTATATCACGTGAATTAGGAATTACTAGAAATCTGAATGGCGTGTATTAAAAAGCGGGGCTATTATACTTGTTAAGTACGATTATAGACGCATCAAAATGTTATTTAAACAGAAAATGATGCCAGTACATGGGAATCGAACCCCGGAATATTGACTTAGAGCACCAATACTAATAAAATATGAGTGAAGAATGACCCCGAACACGTGACGACTCATGGAAACCTCAGTGATAGGTGCAATGAAGCAAAGGTCCTGGGCTCGATTCCCATGTACAGACTTTCTTCTTCAAAGTATATTCTAGGTCTATGTCAATTATCATACATAATCTTTTTTACAATTTAATTTGATGGGGAAATGTAATTTCATTCTGACTCACATAGTTATAGCTAAATTTTACTGATAATGAAAACATAATTTGTACAAATTATTACACTCTTATACATAATTATGTAAGTTGAAATAATACTATATAGTTAATTTATAAAATAATAATTTAAGGTGATTTTGTTGTTTTAATTGGCATGGCGATTTACTATGGATAACTCTCGATATGTAATTTAGAGCATGAGTTATTCATTCATTAGGTTGATAATAATACGATAATGCAAAATTAGTTAGCACATGAATTGTATTAACATCGATCAAGATATTCACCAATAATAACTAGGCAGACTCCACTCAAGTTTTATATTCTAATATACTTTTTAAAGGCGTATTCATTGTATTATTTAAACAAAATTGATAAATAGATAAGGTCGAATTTAATGTGTGTAAAATGATATTACAATTAAATATATATAGAGCTATTACAAAGAATGAAAAAAGGTAATTATATTAACTAGAAATCTGAAACTGTGGCCATGATTTGATAATCAATAATCATGAAGCACATAAGCTTAGTCAAAGTTTCAATAGTTAAAATCCAAAACCAACCCACAACTATATTTTTTATGTTTGATAAAAATAGATGACTTAATATAAAAGAGCTAATGCTATATGTTTTTCTCAGAGTTAATGTAAGTTTATTTTAAAAAATTCAACATTTGTCTTCAAATCTTGCATGTTTTTTTTAAAAAAAGAATAATATTTTAGTATAAGCTAGCTCGCATTTAATTACACATTCAGTCTATTTGAAATTTATAATAATTTAAAGGTTAAGGATGTGAAAGGTGAATACTAAACATTCAACCTGAGAATAAATACATATGGAAAATACCGATATGGAAAAACCATGCCCTAAGACACCTAAACTGGATCCAAACAGAGTAATGATCTTCCAGGTCAGTCAAGCTTACTGTCGTTTACTCTGAAAATTTAAAAATGACGCCTGGACACGGGAATCTAGCCCGGGACCTTTAGCTTAGTACGCCAATGCTCTAACCACTGAGCTATCCATGAATCGTCCCGTGCCCAAGGTCATTCTTCACTCATATTTTAAGGCAGAGTCTATGATGGACGTGCGGAAATCGTCGGCTACAAATGTGTGATCAATTAATATCACGAGATATCTATCAGATAACGCAGCCACCTTCGACTCGGTAGTTGGCTGTTACTTTCGTTTAGTTAACTCTGCCAGTAACTATTTATTAAATAACTATTATACCTGAAAACATATTATATCTAAAGTGTTGGCACTTAATATAAAAATTGTGTCATTTGTAAAACTTCTGTCTGAACATGGCTATATAATACACAATATTGTAATCTTATGGTTACTTTAAAGACTCAGAGTTCGCCTCAGTGGTCTTGGGGTAAAGTGCTCGCCTCAGGATTCGATGTCCATGGGTTCAAACCCTACCGGGGTCGAACGATTTTTCTTGAGTGATAAAAATCCGTTGCACAACTTCCTTCGGAAGGAAAGTAAAGCCATCGGTTCCATGTCGATTGTGGCATATAAAAGAAGCCTGAAATAAATGGGGAAAATAGCTATCCCATCAAAATTGGTAAGCTCTTTCGCTCTCGTTCATAGAAATTCTCGTGTGCTGATTTAATCAGTTGGTTCAAAAAGTGCACGTCGAGTATCACAAATAAAATAAATACTTAAAAAATACATATTTCAGAGCCTTTGCATAGTAATATCTTAGTTATGGTTTGTAAAACTGACGTTTCAAGCTTAATAATACTTACACAATTTTTTGGTAAGTAAGTATATAGGTAATATTTTTTTTTCTATAAAGCAAAGTAACAGTATAAATATAATCTATTTCTGTTTAATATTATATAGTTTTCGATAGTTCCAAAATACACCACTTAAAAAATGTGTTTAATTTGTTTTAAAGTTAAAAATAACAGCGAATATAAACTGTTTGTTTATCTGCCATTGAATGCCGATTTAATTTAATCCATAATTGTTGAGATGCTAGCTTGTTTGTTTACTCAAAAAGTTGAAATGACATTCAAAGCTTTGTTACGTGTCATGTACACATCAATTGTATATAATGCTTGATGCCTTTGTGTTGATAATTTGGTACTTAGTTACGCTTAACCAGTATTACCTCACGGGCAGTGACGTAGAGGAAGAAATGATGGGGTCTTGTTGAGATAGTGCCAACCCTCATTTTGTCTTTTTTGTTTTTTTTTTAATAAATACAGATTTTGAAAGTTTGATCAAACCCTCAAATCTTATGTTGCGGCAACGTTCAATTATGTTGCTACAAACAACGTTTGACACTATATGTTGAAATTGAGCAAAACCGAGTCAGCTAATTCCCCCCC